>PVJA010012931.1:0-50194 GCA_004027025.1 Myocastor coypus
TATGTAATATGTCAACTTTCAAAGAAAAAAAGGGGGAAAAGAAAAAAAAAAAGTAATGTGGATTTAGAAAGGTTAATGTTTAGTTGTTTGATCAATCTTATATACCTATATGTATTAATCTAAACTGATCCGATGATGAAAATATGTAATATAACCATTGTTAAATTTAAACAATAAAAGAATTGGAAAAAAAAATTTAAAAAAAAAAAATAAAAAGTTAAAAAAAAAAAAGAAGTGCGGCTTGTGTATTCGCCATTCCAGTCTATATTATTCTTTATTCTTAGCAATTCTTTACTACCATGGAAACTTTTTCTTTGTTGATATTTTTGTATATATTCACCTATTCAAGTACTATGTGAGTACTCTGAATTGATTACAGATTCGTACATATGATACATAACATTGTGGCTTCTAAATTGAAGTCACGATTTGATTTGAATTTTGGAATACTGTTTTGAAATGTTTAACTTAAATTTTAATTAATTAATATTTAATTAATTTTCTGAATATTATTTAATTGCTATTTTGTTCTATGCTTCATACTGTATCTTTGACTTACAATGTACTTATAAGACATGGCATGATATTTTCTCCCAGTATTAGAAACTTTAAAAAGAAAAAAAAAAAGCCAAGTGGCATGGTGGCACATGCCTATAAACACAGCACTTGGGAGGCTGAGGCAGGACGATCGGTGTGAGTTCAAGATCAGCCTGGGCTACAAAAGTGAGCTCAAGGCCAGCTTGAACTGCATATTGAGGCCCTGTCTCAAAAAGACCAGAAAGAAAGAAAGAAAGAAAGAAAGAAAGAAAGAAAGAGAGAGAGAGAGAGAGACAGACAGACAGACAGACAGACAGACAGAGACAGACAGACAGACAGACAGAGACAGACAGACAGACCAAGAAAGGTAGCGCATCCACTTCCATCTGTTGGTTTATTCTGAGCTAACACTGCTCAGCTAATCAGTATCTCCATTTGGACCCCCTTTTTCTTGCAAAGATATCCTCCAAATATCTTCCCATAAAAGCTGGAATAAAAGGAATAAAAATCATTTATTATCAGCAGAAAAAAATAGGAAAGGGTAGAAAACATGAGAGAGTGGGACTTACTGGACAGAAGTAGGTGTTCTCCACGATGTGATGGGCCACCATGCTGTTCTCAGCAGAGAGAGACATGATAAACAGCAAAGCATCCCGAGCTTGCTGGCCAACTGTCCCTTCGCGATGGATGAAGGGAATCAAGAGGGAGAAGATAAGGAAGTTGGCAGCCCCTTGGTCCTCACTTGTGTGGAAAAAGAGTTCCAGTATGGATGGATCTTTGGCAAGGATGGAACACAGCTGACTGAGCAGGACAACCAACTTCCCCTCCACAGCAGGAGCAGTTGTTCCCGAACAAGAGCTGAGCAACATCATCAGAGGCTTCAGAATGGGCTTATGATGCAGCAGAGGCTGGTGTGACTGAGTGACCAACATCTCATACATCTTCAGTTGCTCAATTTTAGTCTCATCAGTAAACTCCCGTCTCAAACTCCAAAGGAAAAGCTTCTCCATTATGTTCTCACAGACCACGAACTCCAAAATTGGTCCCATGGCAGCATCCTTGGCTTGTTCTTCAATGAGCAGGAAAAGCATGTGTTCTACATAGTTCTGCACAGCACTGGCCTCATCTGGAGGGATGGACCCATACTTTGCCTGGGAGTTCTTCAAGGGATCATGCTTCTCTAAGATTTTCACAACCTATAACCAAATTAAACAATCATCACCCATCTGATCTTTATCTTAATCATGAAAACACACCACATCTGTCACCACCAAAACACAGGAGCTATTTCCCACCTCCTAATAAATATGTGAACACTCGATCTCTGCTTTCCTCTTTCTCATAGAGCAAAATGGTTAAGTGTAGAAAATGTTTGAAAATGCTCATTTATTATAGCTACAAATTTGGCAGCCTAAGCATCAAGGAAAATAGCAGTTATGTAAGTTAAGCTACATGAATTCGTTTACTACTACTAAGACTACTAAACAACATGAAAAATTTCAAATGCTGTTCAAATAAAGAGTAAGCTCTTAGATTCATAATTATAAAATGCTCAAAAACAGGTGAAAACAAGGAAAAAATATGCAAAAATAACTTTTACTCAAATGAATGACAAATTCTTAATTTTTTAATAAAGTATTAAAAATATGTTGCTTTTGAAATTTTAAATACATCGAACTAGTAAAAGAAACCTGACTACCTGTGCTCTCATAAACGGAGCTGCTTTGGAGATTTTAGCACAGGAACACAACCAGGCACGTGCCCCTGACAACATAACACTAAAGCCTGCTCTGGCCAAGTGGGCACCTCTCCAGCCAAGCACACAGCAACAAGAAGAGGGTGGCAGGAAGGAGACGAATAGGAGCCAAGAGAGCTTAACACACAGCACACAGAGAAGCTCAGAAAGGCAGGATTTGGATGCTGAATTTCCTTTAGGCTGAAAACATTCTGAAATAACAATTACAAAATAAACCCCTAAAGTTTGGAGTGATAAAAAAATTAAAAATAGAGGTGACAATTATGAATATAGTTAATGTTATTGAAATATACACTTCAAAATAGTTAATATGGTATATTTTGCTAAATATGCTTCACTACAAAAACAAATCAGTTTTTTTTTTTTAACAGTTGACACACTGCATATTGTCCTCACAATAGTTACACAGAGCACAGGGTGTGGACATGACACACCTTCCAATTGATATTGGTAAGGAAAGAAAAAATTTTAGAGTTCTTATATTAGGGAGACTATACGATACTTACACATTGACTTACTAGAAATCTCTGAAATTCCTATACAGTATAAATTTGCATATATAGTTATACTACATATGGGCATGCAAATATTATGTATAAGACACAGAAAAACACCTACATCACCATAAAACACATTCTCATAAATTGACCTATACTTCCGCGTTGCAAAATATTCCTTTGCAAGCAGATCTACTTTTTTGTTAAGTAGAAAGTCTTATACTCTTTTGAGAAGTCTTTACACTCTTAGTTTTGCAGTGCTAGAATGAAACCTGTGGCCTTATGCATTCTAGGCAAGCTATATCCCAGCTCTGCCATCAGAAATCTCAAATTTTAATGCACAGCCTCTAAGCAGCAGTAGCATAAAACTTTACCATGGCTCCTCTATCCTGCACAGAGAAACATGAAAACAATTATGACAATCCACAGAGACAAAAGGTTTGTTTGTCTGGAATGAGCCAGACACTTCAATCCCCTGCATCAAGTCCTAGACCTGGTCTGAGTGTTGTACTACCTGGAACATGGGCATGCTACAAGCAAGGCCCGTGTATCACGGAGTGCAGGATGTTCAACACAGTTCTGATTATTACTGTGTGGCTTCATGTCCTGTCCCTCTTTAGGCACCAGTGCCCTCTCAGGCCCTCTTGCCCTTCTGGTGAGGCACATCCATGACGTGCTTTTCAGGCAGATTCTAGAGCCAACACACTACTAGTGGTTCTTGCTCTGGCTGGGGTTGACTACGCAGCCCTCGACTAAGCAGGATTGCACAGAGATGCCAAAGAGCAGCTGCCTAATGTCCCCACGACTCTGTAGGTTTCTATTGACTGATTCCTTCAGTGTCTTGGACTCTATTCCTTATCCTGTGACCTAGTCTCATATCATTTCCATAAAATTCCAGGGTTCCTGTTTCCAGGATTTCTGTACCCACTTATCAACTCTGCCTGGCCAGTCTAGTGGATGCCAGGATTCCATGCCACACACAATGCCATTCCCAGGCCCTGTGCTTCTTGTGATTACATACTATCTCAGACTACCAACCTTGTTTTCCCAAGCACAGCCTCTTTTATAAGTCTCAAGGATGCATTTCTGGGGGTGGAGGGAGCAGTATGTGTAAGGCTGGAAAGAAGTAAGAATAGTCGTAGGTGAGAGAAGAAAAGCAAGCAAAATATATTTCGTAGTGTTTCCTTTACAAAATCAGTTCATGTTGTTGGGTCAAAAACATCAGTAATAAACTAAGCAAGGTGTAAGAGCAAATGACTATCCTGCCAGCTACTGGAGAGACCAAGGCAAGAGGACTGTAGGTTTGAGGCCGATCTGGGAAGTAAAGAGATCCTGTCTCAAAATGGACAGACAAATAAAAACCTTAAGCGCTCAGGCCATAGTAGTTTGCCTAATATGAGCAAGGCACTGAATTTCATTAGTTAGAATCTAGTTACTTCCAGAAAATCACAAGAATAAAAACCAGATTTCTAAATCCTCTGGAATGTTAATCTAAAGTGTCACTGTGAAAGAATAAGTTACTAAGCAGTATTTTCCATCACACAAAAGGCTGGGATTTAACTGTCATAATACAAATAATGTACCAAATACCTTCAACAAAAGTACATTGACATCCATCCTTTGTTCCCTGCTTAATAGTTGTGTGTTTTTAATTTCACAGATCTATTAACACCTACTGAGCCAGGCGTGGTGGCTCACACCTGTAATCCCAGCACTCAGGAGGCTGAGGCAGGAGGATTGATGTGAGTTCGAGACCAGCCTGGGCTACAAAAGTGAGCTCAGGACCAGACTCAACTGCATAGTGAGACCCGGTCTCAAAAAGACAAAAAAAAAAAAAAAAATTAACACCTACTTTCTTCTAAATCAAGGTAACAGCTTTATTGTATGTGCTCAATGTACCAGTTGTTAGAATAAAGAAGAAGCTCTACAAACATAACAGAAATTCTTTAAGTAATATGCTAGATGACACTAATTTCAACCATAGCAAAAATCAGATTTATCAGTGAGCATAGAGGAGAGCTGCTAACATTTCAGCATACACAACCATGTTAGTTCCCAACAAAAGCAGAAGTTCAAGTATTTTGTTCTCAAGAAGCACAACTTTTCTTCATTTTATTTTTCAATTTTAAGGTTATTTGTAAAGCTGGAAAAAAGAGGCATAAATTTTTTAAATGGAAACAAACATCAATTTGGTAAGATATTTAGAAGATTAAGCAAGATTCTTTAATAATGTCCAACTTTTCATCTCTGAAAGGATACTTTTAACTTTTCTCTCATATAGTCTATGATTAGGCACATATCAAAAGACTAAGATGAGCAGATCAAGCAAATAAAACTTAAATACACATGTCCAATCCATGTATAGGTGCTCTATCTTTTCAAGTAAATTCAGGCTACCTGGTGCTCTACTTGCAAATGTATTATCTACTTAAGATCTATTATCTACTTTTCATTACTGTGGTTAATATATTTGAAAAAAACAATCTAAATGGTTCCATTTTCCCCCAGCCCCACCCCATACCCTCCAAAATGAAAATCAAAACCCATTGGCCTTTCCTATTATCAATGTGAGCTCTGATGTTCTGCTTTAAATGTTACAAAACTACTTTCTTTGGAGGTCAAGGATGATAAGGACTGAACAATGAGCTAACTATAAGCAAAAATAGAAATGCACATTTTCAGCTACCATTTTTTAAAAGCCATTTGCTCTGTTCTGGCTCTCAGGACAGACGCCATTTGGTATGCGATGCTTGAAAGAAGTAGAGAATGAACACAGCAAGGTCCATTAAGTCCCAAAGTACAACTGTGTCATGAAAAGTAGCTAGCATAGAGGGGTAATGCATGTGACAGTCTAGGGAACAGCTTATCAGCTGATGGGCCAATGATTCTTTCCATTTTTGTTTTCTTCCATTCAAGAAACACAAAGACAAAAGGTATGGGATAAAAACAGCTACTATTATAAACCATTCTTACAGATGACTATCAAAACTGGGGCCAGCAACATAACTCAGTGAACTAAAGTGCCTGCTTAGGCAAGCTTAGGCAAGCACAGGGACTGCAGTTCAATCCCCAGCACCACATGTAGCGTCAGCCCTACCCCTAAGGCAGGCTGAGTTGGTCACAAAAAAAAAAAAACACTACACATAAGTTAGGAGCAAGACACATACCTGGAGTCTCAGCCCTTGGGAGGCTGAAGCAAAAGAATCATAAATTCAAGTTCTAGGAAAACCCTGTTTCAAAGTTCCTAAATAAATAAATGAGCTAGGGGTGTAAGTCAAGGCAAAAGCCCTGGGTTCAATCCCAAGCACAGGAAAAAATAAAATTGTACACACATTCTTCCTGATCACTGTTATGCATTAATGGAAGTAATTCATGCAATATTTTAAAATCAGTGTGCATTCAAAGTTGTTCCCTAAATTGTCTCAGTTTGCTAAAGTATTATTTCCTACTTACTCTCTGTTCAGTTCAACAGCTCACTGAACATCTCCATCATGGCACACTCTGCGCTGGACACTAGGAGTCAATTACAAGGAGTCTCTGGTCTGGAGGAACTTGCAATGAAATTGGGAAAAAGATAATGCTGTGTGTACTTGCCACAGAAGGCAACAGGTAGAACAGTGAAAGAATAAGCAGGGTGAAGAGGCACATGAGAGAGACCAAGGCAAGTGACCTAGAGCAAATGGTTCCCCAAAGGAACCCTAGAGGTACAGGGGCATTTCAGGAGAGAAGGGAATATTCCAGGAAGAAAGAAGAATAAGTGTCAAAGGTGCAGAGGCACAAAATGACGTGATGGGGGCTAGGGCTACAGCTCAGTGGCGTAAGCACCTGCCTAGCAGGTTCAAGGACCTGAGTTTGACCCCAGGTACAAAAAAAAAAAAAAAAAAAAAAAAAAAGAATGATGGACATATGCCTGTGGTGAGAGCAATGGGGAACTCTAAGCAACTTTTGCATTTTTGGAGACTAAAAGTCAGGGAGTAATAGAACAAAAAGGACACACGCTGCTCTCCTGCCAGATGCTACTGAACGGTCTGGCTACAGGAACAGCCCAGATGAATATGGGCTCTAAGTTCATTGCTCTGGCAAGTGAAGCTATAAAACAACAATTCAGAAGGTGAGATAAGAGTACCAACCAGAGGCTACACTTCCTAAATCTACATCATCCAAGTTCACTATTGGTAATTCAACTACTTCCAAGTGTCAGCTCTACAACTACAGTGTTCTGGGGCTGACCAGAGATCACAGGACTCTGGGAAGACTTTGGAAACACAGTGCATCATTGAACAACTAGAGGTCTCTAAATCACAGACTGCCTTGGATAACAGTGGGTGATACAATTAGCTGCTTGACATTTCACAAGATCCAAGTAGATACCCTCCTCCACTCATATATACTCCTTAACTTAAGCTCTGGAATAAAACTACTAATAAGTACCAGAGGAGAATCAATTGACTACATATTAATTCTATTAAACTTGGACTGAACTTCCCTAAAGGAGAACAGTCCTGGACACCACAGCCCTCTGCTGCCAAAGCACTGTATCAGGTAGGTGATAGAATGCTTTTTTTTTTTTTTTTTTTTTTTTCTTCAGAGTCGGGGATTGAACTCAGGCCCTTGTACTTCCAGGCAAGTGCTTATTCTACTGAGCTACCTCTCCAGTCCCCTCACAGAATGCTTTAGTAAATAGAACACTGTCATTCCACTTTGCCCACGCTGCCCCTTCCTTACCATGAGTGCCCTTGTATTGCCTCAGGGAAGCCAGGGGCTGCCGTCACAGCGGCCAGGAGTTTAGGTCACATTTTAGCTCCCTACTTCACTCTCTGTGCTAGCTCCCATCATCCACAGCCTCAATAACACACACACAGAAAAGAGCTGATGTATGAAGCTCCAAAAAGATGCATACCCAGCATTCTTTCCTGCTGGTCCTCTCAGCCACACGCCCAGCAGTACCTCTCTGCCTAGCTCTAAGTTTGTGTCTTCCTTACCTTTTCTTAACATCCAAAAAAAGAAAAAGGCAATCTTGTTCATGAAATATTCTTTCTACAATCGTCATGTCGCTTTCTCCATTTCTTCAGTCCCGGTCACCCAACACAGCCTCTGCTTTTAATTCTTACAATCATTTTCTCTTTGCATATTTCCTGCACTGTCATCCACATTAGCTTACTCAGTCTTTAGGGCCCAAAGTTCATACCTGCCTGGGCTCTACATGAAATGCTCATAATGATGCACCTGTAGTGTGGGCCAAATAAATCTCTAACAAAAGCCACTTTGACACTCACAGACTGGTTGAACTTCTCAACCAGTATTTTCTTTCATAGGGGTACAGAAAAACTTTCAATGGCTTCTGATGACAGAGACTAAGGGCATTCAAGTTTATTTAAAAAGAAAAGTCAAGGCTGAAGAAAAAGAAAAGAAAAGCAGAAAGAAAGGAAGAAAGGGGGGATACCCAAAGTTAAAGAAGTGGCTAAGTCCAAAAATTAGACCAGCCCTATTACGCCTTGTGTCTGTATGACCCTCCCTGCAAGCCTCATGCAGTCATAGGTAGCATTTTTCAGAGGAGGTAAGATCTAGAGTGTGTGATGCTGGGATTGATCTATGGAACACTGCCAGGTTGTAAATCCTGTCCACCCTGAGGGTTGGTAGCCTAAAAAGAATACAAGGGACAGAGAGAAGGCTTTTGCTTCACTTGATACACTGTGTCTGCCATGAACTGTTTCTCTTCTGCAGTGCCCCCTGCCATGCCACCCTGCCTTGGAGCCAACTGACTACGGACTAAAACCACTGCATACCATGAGCTGCAATAAATCTCTGCCCTTTCACTCAGGGATTTTGTCTCAGCAATGAGAAAAGTAACTAAGACAGGCCCGTTCCTAACAACAGAAAACAGCACTCCCTCTGAAGAAGTTGTTCATACCATCAACTCAAATTTTTCTCCATGAAAAGGAGGGTGTTAGATATCAGCCCCATGTTTCAAATAATCTGAAGTATCCTTAATGGATATGAAAATGAATAATATAATGTTGGGATACTACTTATGCTCCATCAGTATAAAGGAATATTGACCTGTGCCTGGATTAGGACATTCGGAAGCACTCCAGCAACTGTGACAAAAGCTTGCCAGGAGTAGAATTTGCCAGGGTTGATGATCCATGTTGTATTTTTTTTTTTTCTTTTTAAAGAAAGGACCTTGCTATGTATTCAAGCTGCGGTGAACTCACTATGAGGATAGCCAAGGGTGATTCTCCTGCCTTTGCCAAATCTTGAGAGCTCAGATTACAGAAATATGCTACCGTGTCTGGTGTCATGTTTTTAAGGGGAGTACAGAATACCAACTAACTCACATCACAGTCATCCCAGAAGGAATGACTATAATTAAAGTATCATATATAAACAAATAAGCTAAATAGGGCCCCAAAGCAAACATGTATTAGAATGGTATAGCTCATCATTAGAATGAAATGCTCTCAAGCTGACTGTACATTCCTAACTAAAATTGCAGATAAAAATAAATTAATAAACATATGCACTATTATTAAACAGTATTATATATTATGTATAATATAACCACAAAATAGAAATATTTTAATAAGCAAAGATAGAAGCAAGCTTTCCCATAACCAAAAGTCACTAGGTACATTCCTTTCAGTTCACTACCCTACTTTCAGGCCTTCAACTCAAGATGCTTAAAGTGCAAAGCTAAAGATAATTATTTCAATTACCTGGAAAAACTCCTGAATTACTTTCTTCACTTTACTAAAGCAGGCATCCATAGAAAATCCATTAAAACTAACAATTCTAAAAAATCAGAGAATGGGAACTGCACAAAAAATCTTGGAGGCTTTAAACTGGATAGTGACAAGAAGCTACAGAGTGTGAACAACCCAGAGGCACAATTTTTTTTTTTTTTTTTTTTTGTCTTTTTGAGACAGGGTCTCGCTATGCAGTTCAGGCTGGCCTTGAGCTCACTTTTGTAGCCCAGGCTGGTCTCGAACTCACACTGATCCTCCTGCCTCAGCCTCCCGAGTGCTAGGATTACAGGCATGCACCACCACGCCCGGCGTAGAGGCACAATTGATTTTGTTCCTTTTGTGATCTAAACCACATCCCCTATAACTGCTGTGATTTACAGGCTCAGTGCTTTAACCCATGTGTTGCTTCAAGCCACAGGAAGGAACAGGGTAGTCATTAAAAAACCTGCCACATAGTCACTTACCAGCTCACCTGGGGAATGTAATGTGGGACAAGTAGTAAAGAATGGCAATTTTGTTGACCTTACTATCTCCATACTTCCTGAGCAGGTTGTTTTCTGAACATTCAATCCTTAATTATTCACACCAGCAGATCAAAGAAGAGGGACAGAGAAGTCAAAATGAATAATCAAAAAAGTTTACAATAAGCTTTGAAATGAAGAAGACAAGTGTTTAGGTACAGCTGAGTGTTTTCTTTCCTTAAATTACAGACTGTTAGCCTGAAAATGGCAGAACACTGAGGTCAGCCCCATGTGACCCAGAGTCAGATGTCTATGAGCTTGCTCAGTAACTCACTAGTTGTAGAACCTCAAGTGAGTTATTGAACATCTTTAATTTCCTATTTCCCTATCTATAAGAGAGGACATTAACACTATCATTTAGGTTGTGGGGATTAAATGATATAAGACATGTGAAGCACTCAATATAGTAATTGGTAAATATTCAACAAATGTATAGCATTTTAGTGTTTCTGTTAGAGTTTAAGAACTGGGTGAAAATCAGCAGAAAATAATGGACAGAATGCAATTATGGTCAAATATATGATGTAAAAATCACTTTAAAGAACAACTATTCTCGGGGCCCGGCAGGATGGCGCAGTGGTCTAGAGCACCTGCTTGGGGAAGCTTGGGCGGCTTCAGGGACCGCGGTTCGATCCCCGGCACCACATGCTTCGCCAGCCCTGCCCTCGGGGTAGGCTGAGCCGGCCATAAAAAATGAGTGAATAATCAAACAAAGGTTCTGAAACAAGAAAAAAATAAATAAATAAAAAAATTTTTTTTAAATTAAAAAAAAGAACAACTATTCTCTTAAAAATATGTAAAGGACATGCGTGTTCCCTAACTGCATTTGTGAAACCAGTTTCTCACCAGATATCTATTATAGGAAAGCAAGATTTAAAACAAAATTACTTTCCTGCTTATTGGTAAGAGTTCCCTAGAAAAGGTTCTTGAAAGCCAGTTGTTCCATATGAGGGAGAACCCTGGGGCTACTGAGACCAGTGGAGCCACAGTGCAGTCATACTTTACCTGTGCCCAGTGGTTTTTAAATACAATCATGCATGTTTCTGGGTCAACTCCCCGCAGGCTCACAGCCTGCTGGAGTTTGCTCTCTGTTGAAACCGATGACATCATAAACTTTCAATGCTTCTAAGTCATATTTAATTTTCATGAAAAGGTGGTAAGCAGTGACTAACTTTCAAGTATCAGAAATGGGTCTTCTTCAGTCTTCATGATCACTTTCCAAAATCTGTAATGACAATAATAAAAAGTGCATCCGATTATGTTTGTATATTAAATAATACTAAGTTTAAGTTTAAAAAGCCATCTTCAAACTATATCACAGAAAAATAACTAAGATGTAACTATTTATACTCAACCTAAAAGCTCTCTTTTCTCTCATCTTGTGTTGTGCCTAGATTCAACCCCCCTCAAAACCTCATGTGGTCATAGGTGGGGCTTTCCCAGGATGGCTGAATCTGGGGAGCATCACACTGGGGCTGGGGATGTACTACCCTGGGTAAGTGCTAACTGCCCCTTGGATGGTAACCTGGAGGGAATACAAGGGACAGGTTGAGGACTTGCTGCTGTTGTTGCTTCTGCCTCTGCCATAGCTGCTACTTGCTGCCTTCTTCCAGCCTGGTTGCACTACGAACTGTTTCTCTTCTGTGACAACCCTCTGCCATGCCACCCCGCCTTGGAGCCAGTCAATTATGGACTGAAACCTCCATACACTGTGAGTCAAGTCAGCCTTTCCTCCTTTAACTTTGGGTGTTGAGTATTTTGTTTTAGCAATGATGAGAGTAACCAAGACACCTTGCTATTCAAAATATAAAATAATGACACATGAGAAAATAAATGATAATTATGTTTCTTCTCTCCACTACTACCAACAATAAACCTCTACATAATTATTGTAAATTACTGGGTGGGCAAGATGGCTCAGCGGTCTGAAGCGCCTGCTTAGGCAAGCTTAGGCAACTGCAGGGACCGTGGTTCAATCCCCAGCATCACATGCTGCACCAGCCCCATCCCCAGGGCAGTCTGAGCCAGCATAATAAATCAAAAATAAAACAGAATGTTTTAAAACTTATTCTAAATTAAGAGTAATTTCCATACTCAAAGAAAAAGCTATTGTACTATTGTTTGTAGAGTTTAAAAACATCCTGTAGCAAGATAACCAGGAGTTAACAGTGATAGGAATAAATGGTTTAATGAAACCTAGGAGAGTTACAACAATATCCCAACTCCTTGGCCAAAAATGATTACTTTTTTAAAATTAGTAACTACCATAATGAAACTGAGAGAATGCTCAATAATTTTGTGGCTCAATACTAGGAGAACATCTCTAGCTTTTCCAAAAAATAACAATAACTGAAAAACCTGAGACTGACATTATCCTCCAAAAATGAGAGCACTTATTAGATATCAGTACAAAACAGTACATTTGCCAATGGAAAATGAATTATGTGGCTAAAATAGGATGAAATCTTGACTACAGCGGAGCCCGGCAGGAGAGAAGAGACCGAGGTCAGAGACTATACACTGACTACAACCAGCTGTGTGGTGCCCTCAGACAGAGGCAGGAAGATGGGGGTGTTACCTCACCAGTCTGGTCAACCTCTAAGAGAACTGGATTACGTGATAAATTTTCTTTTTTTTTTTAATTTAATATTTTTATTGTTTAAATTTAACAATGGTTATATTGCATACTTTCATCATCAGATCAGTTTAGATTAATACATATGGGTATATAAGATTTGATCGAACAATTAAACATTAACACTTTTAAATCACATACCCTGTGCTCTGTATAACTAACTATACAAGGACAACGATATGCATTGCATCAATTATTGTGAATGTATTACTAATGTGTTTTCAAACTGTCATATTGTTATTTCTTATTAAAAGTAGTAAAATAAAAAATAAATAAAGTTTTTAACAAAAAAAAAAAAAAAAAAGAACTGGATTGAGTCCAGATTATTTCTTTTAGTCAACAAACTAGAGACAGTTTGGAAAAAGCAAACAGAAACAGTATGACTTAAGTTGGACATACACATTAAATTCTGGGTGAAAAGGAAGATTAAACACTGGAAAATAAGGAGTATTGCAGGAAGACTATTTTGAAATTCCTTTAAGACATAACAGAAGCTTGCTAAAAAAAAAAAATGATAATTCTGAGCCAGGCGTGGTGGGTCACGCCTGCAATCCCAGCACTTGGGAGGCTAAGACAGGAGGATCAATGTGAGTTCGAGACCATCCTGGGCTACCAAAGTGAGCTCAAGGCCATCATGAACTGCGCATCGAGACCCTGTCTCAAAAAGACAAAAAAAAAAAAAAAAAAAAAAAAAAAATCTGAGGGGAAAAAAAGCATTTCTTAAGGAAAATGGAAGAGATTTACAGCAAGTGGGAAGGAAGGCCTGTCAGAAAAGCCAACAAATCCCATACTGATAGTTTATGGCCCTAGTATGAGTTGCTGAATTATTATGGTGGTCATCTAATATGGCCAAAGTCCTTAAAACAAGAGCTTACTTCCCAAAGACCACCTCCCCCTTTCTTCTCCAACTCAGCCCAGGGTGCAATTTCCTTTCACCTTTCCCACCACCTCAGGGAAGAGCCCAACCAGCTCCTCCAATATCTCTAAACATCCCCTTCAAACTCCACCCCTCGCAAAAGGCCAGAAAAGCCTCCTCTTCTCTTTGTTCCAATACAGAGAATTCCTTACCTTCCCCAGATTCTCTCCACATCATCCAAGACAAGGAAGTCCCTTTCCCTTTTTCCTTCTGCCTGTTTCTCGGCTGCAACACTGTTGAAAGCCTACCACATGCTTAAGGGAAACAGCTCAAGTATATCTTTTATAATTGCATTTTATTAACCAAACTGGCAAAATCTCCAACTTACATATCCCAAATACACAAAAAAATGTTTGTTTTCAATAGATACTGTCAACCACAAGTATGGCTCTTCGCCACTCAAAGGCATGTTTCACTGGGTCCATCTGGTGCTTTAAAACTCAGAAAGTCAAAATACAATACAGAATGAAGTAAATCACAGATAACAAGAAACAGGGACCTAGATCTTTTACAAAAGAAATGGTAGCCAAGAGATGAGGCAACAGGGAAGGAGAAGAAGGAAAGAAAATGAACAAATACTCCCCAAGAGGAGTGTAATCAGTATTGTATATACTGCAAATGTACTAATAAAAACAAAACAAGAAAACCCAGGAGGAGGCAGCCATGCATAGAGGGCACACTGTATGCCTCAGTCTCCAACCACCCCTCCCAGGTCACTGCCAGCTCTGTACCCTGCTGAAGTCAAGCACTTATCAACATTTAAGTTCACAGCCCTGTTTAATTAATCAAAGAGAAAACAGGATTTTTAATTAACTTCCTCATTGTCTTCAATACTGTACTTACACAAAAATGCCTATGCCTTTATTCATGCTAATAATGATGAGAAACATCAAAATACTTTTGTTTATCCCAGAAGTTGAAAAACTCTAGACTGTTTAAGATCCCTTCCTAAGACTGTTTAGCCCCAATTGCCTCTAAATCAGAAGAAAAGGCTGCCTTCTAACATCCTCCCCTTCTCAAATACAACTTGCATGCAGTCAGCTCAAAGATGCAAAAATGCAGCTCAGATAGGATAAACAGCTTAGCCAGTGTCATAGGCTTACAAATTCCTTTTGTTGAAAGTCTCTGGATTCCCATTCCAATGTGTTTGATTACCTAAGGGATTCAGTATCTTTACTAGGAAAAAAAAAAATTGCAGTTCATGAGGTTTATGCTTATCTAATCACACTTTTGAGATAGATGGAAAATTAAAATATGTCATGAATACAGGAACTATAGCATAAAGAAAATTTGGGAGAGAGAATTGGAAGGATGTAAGTCAAATAAGCTAAATTTTGGAAGGAAAAAAAATACAACAGAAGATCCTACTTCTGCCTAACATACCTGGACACCAAAAAGCCGGGTACTTTCATCCCTCTCCTCTATTTCCACATTAGAGTATTACAGTTATGGTATATATCCAGGACAGTATAATTCTAAAGGAGATAGCTCTATATTCCTAAGAAATCAATCAGGATATATATTTTCTTCAGCACCCACGTTACCTATACATTGCATTTTCTTATCAGTCTTTATTTTTCACACACTTTTGTAGTCATGCCAAGCATTTTATCAGATTCTCAGATCACACCTTAAAAAGAAAAGGTGAAGAGGAGAACAAAACCAGGCAAAACGCTAACAATAAACTGGGTATGGTGGTGCGGGCCTGTAATCCCAGGAGGCTGAGCCCAGGAAGGGCTACAAGAGAAGTTCAAAGCCACCCTGGACTACAGAGAGAGATAATGTCTAACAAAAAAATAAAAACAAAGAAAACAAGATGGAAGTCAGTAAAGGAGGCTGTGGCAACTAGAATGTGTGAGAACCCCAAGAGTGGCGTTATGGGACACCTCTCTCTGCCTGCGCTCTGCAGTGAAGCCACCAGTCCTGCTATATATATCTAGCCTGCTTGTCTCCTAACTCTGCACATGACCAGAATCACAGAGACTGACAGTGGTATCTGTATTGACCACTGGACCTTAACAAATGACGTTTTTCTTTATTTAAACAAACCAGCAACACTAAAAAATGCCCAAACCATTCTGTCTGCAACAGTGCTTATACATAGTATTGTGTAGCAGCTACTACATTTTCTGGTTGGGGGAGAAGAAGCAGAGAATAAGTGGTCTACCAAAATACATGTGCAACAGTCTGATGCCTTAACATAAATTCATTATTTGCAAAGGCAGAACTGTCTATATTATTTCCAGAGACATTATTGACTGGATGTTTTCTCCTCCTCCTCCTCCTCCTCCTCCTCCTCCTCCTCCTCTCCAGCCTTCTCTTCCTCTTCTTCTTTAATGTATTTGGTTGTTACAAGGTCTCACTACACAGTTTGGAATCACACTGATCCTTTTTTTCAGCTTTCCCATGCTGGGATGACAGGCATGTACGACTATGGAATTCTGTGGCTGGCTCAGCCTGCCCTGGGGGCAGGGCTGGTGTAGCATGTGATACCAGGAATTGAACTGCAGTCTCTGCACTTGCTTAATTAAGCTTGCCTAAGCTGGCACTTCAGACCATTGAACTATCTTGCTGGCTTCACATTTTTATTAATGTTACATGCAGAAATATTTTCTATCAGTAAGTAAAATTCTATTAAACATTGTTAGATACACAAACGACTGGCATAAGAATCATATGTATTTTTATTTGCCCTTTTTTGAGTTGGCATATATATATATATATATATATATATATATACATACACACACACATATATATATACACACATACATACATACATATGTATAGCTTTTATTTGGTTATAAAGAATAAACATATCACAGAACTATAAAAGTTCATGTGCTAATCTAAATCATACATCTTTCCAATGTAAAAATTTTTTCAGCCTCTTTCCCAGTGTAATTTTAGACTCTTTTGAAAGCTATACCACTTAATAAAGCTATAAATGTATCAAAGTCACTTTATTCCTGAACTACTACAATTAGATTTTGATATACCCCATATTACTAGCAAAATGAATTTAAATTATAAACATTATGGTGTTTACTTACCTACAATCACATATATATTATATTTTGGGGTTTCTTTAGCTGTACAATATCCTATAATAATAAATTATTTTTTAAAATTTAAACATTTAAGGAAAACATTTGCACTTTCTAAGGAAAAGCAGCCAACAGGACTCTTTTTCTTTCCCTTTGGTGATACTAGGGACTGAACCAAGGGCCTTCATACTGAGCCACATCTCCAGCCCACTTTTATTTTTTATTTTGAGAAAGTCTCACTGAATTGGTCAGTTACCCAAAGAAGGTTCAAACTAATAATCTTCTTGCTTCAACTTCCCAAAATGTTGGGACTGCATGTGTGCACCCCTACACCTGGCTCACAGGGAAGACATTGTTAAGGAAGACCTAATTATATTTGTAGGCTTACTGGCAAGAAATCAATGAATATGGAGAATGTGGAGGGAGAGTTGGAGCCCCGGAAGGCACTTTGCCACTGACTGAGTTAGGCCTTGCCTTCCCAATCCCTAAGAATTTGAACATGCTACATGAGAGAAAGGAAAGTTTATAATAAAGCCACAGGAAAAGACAGAGGCTGAGGATACACCTCAGGGGTACAGTGCCTACCTAGAAAGCACAAATTCCTAAATTTAATTTAGTGGCAAAAAATAAAAAAGGAGAATTAGAATGAGGTCAAAAATATAGGCAAACTCCAACTTAATATAGTCCCTGAATCAGTAGCTAGAGCCATTAGACAAGAGAAAAGGAATAAGAATGGGTAAAGAAGAAGTTAAACTATCATTATTTGCAGATGACACAATACTCTACTTGGAAGACCCAAAAGACTCTACCAAGAAGCTACTAGAATTAATATGCAAATTCAGCAGCATAGCAGGAAACAAAGTCAATATCCAAAAGTCAATAGCATTCCTCTACACAAGTAACAAACATACTAAGAGAGAAATTAGAGAAACAATACCCTTGACAATAGCACCACAGAAAATGAAATGCTTGGGAATTAATGTTAACTAAAGAAATAAAAGATCTATTCAATGAAAATTACAGTACTCTGGGAAAAAAAAAAAAAGAGATTGCAGAGGACTTCAGATAATAGAAACATATTTTCTACTCCTGGATAGGAAGAACCAGCATTGTGAAGATGGCCATACTCCCCAAATTGTTACACAGATCTAACACAAGCCCTATCAAAATGCCACCAACATATCTCACAGACCTAGGGAAATGATTCCTAAAATTTATTTGGAACCAGAAAAGACACAGAATAGAGAAGACAAGGCAGGAGGCATTACAATTCCTGACTTGAAATTATACTACAAAGCTACTCTAGTAGCTTTTGCATATGGTTAAATTCCTATATTTCTATGTAAAAATGTATAATTGTTTTTTTCGCATTCTATAGGGATTTAAAGTTTAGAGTATCAACAAGCAGCACTGTGATAAAATTAACATGGTATTGGCCAAAAAAATAATAATAGATTTTTAGGACCAATGGACTAGATCAGAAGATGCACAAGCAACTATTACCATACTCAGCCACCATATCTTCAACAAAGGGGCCAAACATGCTTACTGGAAAAACGACAGCCTCTTTAATAAATAGTGCTGGAAAAACTGGATCTCCATATGCTGAAAACTAAAACTTGACCCAAGTCTATCACCATGCAAAATGGGTTAAATATCTAAACATTAAAACACAAGCACTAAATCTCCTGGAAGAGAAAGTAAGTGGAAATCTTAAAGGCATAGAAGTAGGGTAAACTGTTCATGAACAAAAATCAAACTGTACGTGTAATACTTGAAAGAATTAACAACTGATACCTCTTCTTATTGAGAAGTTTTTGTGTGTCAAAAGAAATACCAATCGAGTCAAAAGACAACCCACAAATCTGCAAGAAATCTTACCTAATAAATGCTCAAAGGTCTTCTGTATGGAATTTATAAAGAACTAAAAAACATTAGGGCCCCCAAATTTAAAGACCCAATCCAGAAATGGACATCCAAGATGAACACACATTTCTAAGAGGAAAAATACTAGAAGCCTATAAATACATGAAGAAATGCTTCCCATCACTAGCCATTTGTGAAAGAAAACTTAAAACAACACTGAAATACCATCTCACCCCAGAAAGAATAGCTATCCTAAAGAAATCAACCAACAATAAATGCTGGAGAGGCTGCGGAGAAAAAAGAACCCTTCTCCACTGCTGGTGGGAATCTAGGCTGGAGCAACCATTATGGAAATCAGTATGAAGACTTCTTAAAAAACTAGGACTGGAAATCCCATTCAGGCCAGCTATTCCCCTTCTGGGAATTTTCCCAAAAGAACTGAAAATGTCATATCATAGTGATATTTGTGCACCTATGTTTATAGCAGCACAATTTGTGATACCCAGATCTTGGAAACAACCAAAATCCCCATCATCTGAAGAATGGATGAAAAAGATGTGGTGTTTTTATACAGTGGAGTATTATTCAGCTATAAAAAATAATAAACTTAGCCAGGCGTGGTGGCACACGCCTGTAATCCCAGCACTCGGGAGGCTGAGGCAGGAGGATTGGTGTGAGTTCGAGACCAGCCTGGGCTACAAAACTGAGCTCAGGACCAGCCTCAACTGCATAGCAAGACCCTGTCTCAAAAAGACAAAATAATAATAATAATAATTAATAATAATAATAATAAACTTGAAGTTTATTAGTATAAAAATAATAAACTTGTAAAAACTCAAAAGAAGAAATATGAATGAAATGTATAGCATAGTTAAATGGAAAGTGAGAACTTAAGGACTAAACAACGAAGAGAGAGCAAGAAGAAAAGTTAGGAAACATGGCACGGGCAAAATCATGCATTTATATACACAAGATGGTTAAGACAATGGTCCTAAGAATCTCCAACAGTTTTTGAAACTAGCAGTTATTTGGTAGAATTTTCACCCTGACTATATATGCTGATAGCTATGAAGTAAGCAACTATACTAAGGATATCTATCATTCCAGTCTCCTAAGTGCATACTGCTTCTAAGTCATATCAATTATCGCTATTCTCTCTCTCTCTCTCTCTCTCTCATGTTAATGTCTGTTTTTTTTTAAAGGTAATAAAAGAGATTAAGACACAAAGTCGAAGCAGTACCTGGAACTTGACGAAAACAGCAGTCTCCCTTCCCACCTTTTCTTCGTCATACTGGATAGCTCTCTTGGTGGTTTGCAGAAATGGATGGAAAATTTAGGCATATTTAAAGAAGGGAACTAAGGATAAGGGCTAACACTTTTAGCTCAGTTTTCCAAACCATAAAATCTAAAAGTCTCAATTTGGGAATTTGAGGTCTGAGCCAGACGGGAAGGACCCAGGTCCTGGTTGTAGTTCTACGTCTAAGAAGCTGTGAGATTTTAAGCAAAAAACTGGGGCTGTTCACTGGGAAACCACTTAGATAAATAGTTCAAACTAAATTACTATTTTTTAGGTCTCTTCCAGCTCTAGTCATTATTTTATGTACTTTATTGCAACCATTACACTAACTGATAAGGGATAATCAGATGATCATTAAAGAAGGATAATGGCCTTTATATACAAAAACTAAGAATTGTACTTGTAACGGAATTCTATCTATATTCTTTTTACCGTTAAGCTCATTTCACTTAAGGAATCTACAGCACAGAAATCAACCACTCAAATATAATTCTAAATAGTTATTCAGTTTCTTTGTTTCCTTCTTTCCTTTTCTGAGCAATTTTCACTACAAAAACTCACTGTTTTAGGTACACGTTAGAGTATACTGAATTGGTCACTACTAAATACATAAAAAGTCTATTACGGGCGTGGTGGCGCACGCCTGTAATCCCAGCACTCGGGAGGCTGAGGCAGGAGGATCAGTGCGAGTTCGAGACCAGCCTGAGCTACAAAAGTGAGCTCAAGGCCAGCCTCAACTGCGTAGCGAGACCCTGTTTCAAAAAGGAAAAAAAAAAAGTCTATTACTGTAAGTGCACTTGTGTGCAACTCCACCTAAGAGTGAAAACTTTTCAAATTTTGTCAACACCTGAGAAGAGACGACTTTGCCCTCAATTATAACTAATAGCAAAGGATGGGATTTATTTTGAGTCAAACTATCTCAGAAAAACTCTTCTCTGCACCAATATAACCTTATTAAACCTAAATCCTGCCTGTGTGCTAATCCTCTGGCCCAGTTTCCCTTTCGGTCTCTGTCACAGCTCACACAGCAATAGCTGGCTGGTGAAATAAAGCAAATATCTGATTGGCCCTGATTTTCTGGATCTGGTCTCACACCTCCCTCCACTTTGGTCTGGCTCTGACCCTCTCATTGTTCAACATACGCCATTTTGGTAAAGCAATGTCTTTTTGGTTCTTTTCTTTTCTAAACAGACCAAATAGTTAAATAGCAGAGAAAACCCACCACCACATAATACAAGACAGAATAGAAAGGACACAAAGCAAGGGAAAGGTTTCTCAATATACATATTTCCAAGAGTTTCAAGCTTTGACAAATGCATGTTTCAAAAACAGTAACAAGCCAGGTGTGGTGGTGCACACCTGTAATCCCTGCACTTGGGAGGCTGAGGCAGGAGGATCTATGTGAGTTTGAGACCAGCCTGGGCTACAAAAGTGAGCTGAAGGTCAGCCTGAACTGCATAGTGAGACCCTGTCTCAAAAAGACAAACGAAAAAAAAGAAGTAGTAGCAGCAACCATGTTTTATATCGTAGTTCTGCAAGAAAATCTGCCAACCAGCTTACACCCAAGTGCCACACAACTGAATGATAAGCAGAAGGAATAGAAAAGCAAAAACCTAGCCGGGCGTGGTGGCGCATGCCTGTAATCCTAGCACTCGGGAGGCTGAGGCAGGAGGATTGGGGCGAGTTCGAGACCAGCCTGGGCTACAAAAGTGAGCTCAGGACCAGCCTCAACTGCATAGCGAGACCCTGTCTCAAAAAGACAAAAAAAAAAGAAAAGCAAAAACCTGAAATTAATATTCAAATTCCTTTAACTGAGAATTGCTTTTGCACTTCATTTTTAATGATACTTAAGAAACTAGGTATATCAATTGCTCTCCATCAAAAAGCTTAAAAACCATTTCAAAAGCCTTCATGATAAAATCATCTAGTCCCCAAATGCTCACAGTCAGTTCCGATTCAAAAGGTATTCTGAAGAGATACTTGTGATTTTTATGACTTCTATATCAAAAGTTCTGCTATCAACACAGAAGTAAAGGAAGCTGTCCAACCGTGCTTGCAACTTTAAAAAGAAGTCCTTCTTAGTAGCGATATGGGACGGCAGCCAAGACATACATGGAACAGCAAATGCAGTACACCACCATTTGTAGAACGCACTATTCCATATGCCTGTAAACGCACAGACAATCTCTACAAAGACACACACGAACTCAAAGGTGGGTGCCTGGGCACAAGGTGGTCAGCAGACGTGGAGGGAGACTTACTTTCCACTGCATACTGTTTTTTACTTTCTGGATTTTGTGCCATGGTTACGTAATTAGCAAAAATTTTTAATTTAATAAAATCAAAGCAAAAAACATCCTAAACAACAATAACAAACAAACAAAAAAAAATCCTTAGGTCTAACTTAAGTATAGCAATTTCATTATTTGGGAAGCTTCTCCTTAGGCTCAGTAGGAAAGTAAAGGGTCTGCACAGTGAGTACAGCCTGCAGGATAGACCTGCAACTCAGCACTGCATGCTGACTGACTCTACCACAAGATGCCTGAGCAATGTTAATACCAGATCTACAAGGAAAAGACAATTAAAATTGTCCCTTGGTGTACTTGGGGGACTGGTTCCACAATCTGTGCAGACTCCAAAAATACCCACGTGCTCAAGTCCTACCTTCTTGTTCACTTTAGGCCATTTCTAGGTTGCTTAATACTACAATGTGAATGCTATGTAAATAGTGGTTATACTGTATTGCTTAGGCCTAAAGACATGAAAAAAGTCTGCACATGTTTGGCAGAGATGCAACTTTTTTTTCTTGAATATTTTTTCCCCACACTCGGTTGAATCTGTGGATGTGTAGCCAGCACATACAGAAGACTTAACTATACATTTGTAGTTAGACAAGTTGCTAACTCCCAATGGAATAAATACGAAATAACATGCTACAAGTGTAAAGAACTGAGAAGAATGGTAGTCTGATCTTTAAGAAGTGTTGCTTTTGTTATTTTAATAATTTTTATTGAATTAAAATTATTCAATTTACCTTCAGCCTATGAAGTTCACAATTTTAAGAATTTATAGTTAATGTTTTACTAAATTTTGTGTTACACTACATCCATAGTTCTCCAAACACAGCATAAGGGGGCCTGATATCCTCCACTACCATTTCTAGTGGTCACCAAAGGTTCTTAATTTTTTTTTTCAAAGACCTCTTTTTAAGAAAAAGTAAAATCAAGGGCCGGGGAAATAGCTCAGTAGAATAAGCACTTGCCTGGCAAGCACAAGGACCTGAGTTCAATCCTTGGTCCTGAAAAAAAAAAAAAAAAAAAAAAAAAAAGGAAAAAAGAAAAAGTAAAACCAGTCAAAGCAAATGAAGTTCAATACATAAATTTTTTCATATCCAGAAACAGCTTCTTGCACTGCCATTTTCTGTAGTTATACCTGAGTAGCTTCACCGCTATTCACAGCTCCCTTAACTTGACTTTTCTTATAGAACCCTTTGTATAGTATAAATTTGTATAAAATTTACTCTGTCATATTAAGATTTTCTCTGAAAGCCAAAGATTATGCACAAATAATATGCTTCTTAAATTTTTGCCTTTTAAAAATATTCTACTTGTTAAAAGCAGTTCTGCCTGGTGTAAAGGCTTCATTTTGCCACAGGCATCGTTTTTGTAGAACTGTGAAACAGAATTTGGCAAAGGAGCGGCTATCCCTGAGTACAGTATGCTGGACCTCCACCTGGAAGTACTACTCATCAGCTGCTGTCTTTTCCAAGGTCCTACTGTAGAAAAACTCCTTGTAACGTGCTATCGTAACAAACAGTGAGAGACTCTGATTTCTGCATGGGGAGCTAGGATTTCCCATCCTGTCCAAGAAATAACAGTAAAAGCAGAAATGATTTACACTAGAAGTGTGCTGTCACAGAAAGGAGGGCTGAGTAGACAGATGGCAGCACCGCAGACCAGCAGGCCAACCTTCAGAGAGGCTGCTGTTGCGCAGAGCAAGGCTTTACTCTATGAGTCTCTAGAAGCAACTGAGAACATCACAATGCTACATTTGGCCACCATTCACTTATGCTTGCGTCTAGAACAGTGGTTCTCAACCTTTCTAATGCCGCGAGCCCGCAATACAGTTCCCCATGTTGCAGTGACCCCAAACCAAAAAATAATTTTAGTGGCTACTTCAAAACTGTAATCCCAAATAAATAACATTTTCTGATGGCTTCAGGTGACCCCTGTGTTTTGGTCATTCGACCCCTCTGGGGTCACGACCCACAGATTGAGAACCGCTGGTCTGGAATGACTGGTGTAGCATTGAATAGTTAGTTGCAAGCTCTCTGCAGTTCTTTTTCTTCAGGCAAGGATCGACAGGGTGTTCGCACTTGTAGTGATCCACCTGTTTATAGCCTCCCAAGAGCTGGGATGACAGACAGGCACTACTATGCCCAGTCTCAATTGCTGTCTCAGTGCGCCTTCTCGGGGCAGGACCCCTCAAGGCAGGCCCAAGGAACTAAAGTTGTTTAAAAGTCTTCTTCACTAAATTAAATTAATATGTGTGTATCACTGCCCTTTGTACAGAAGAAAGAGAAAAGGAAGACAAAAGCAAGGAAAAAAATGAGACAATGTTATAAATCAAGGTTTGCTTCAGAGAGAAATGATGAGCAAGAAACAGACAAGGATTCCTGCTTCTTGCTGCAAAGCATCCTGTACTTCCTGGCTGACTAACTTCTAAAATGAAAAGAGCTATGAAGATGTGGAAGCAGAAGAGAAATCTGAGTACCTCTCCTTTTCTTTTTCAACACAACAATTTTAGATGCTATAACATTATACTTAAAATAATCCACCTTTGGGGCTGGGGTGATAGCTCTGTGGCACAAGTGACTGCCTTGCAAGTACAAGGTCATGAGTTTGAACCCCAGACCCGCAAAAAAATAAATAAATAAATAAATAAATAAATAAAAATAAAATAAAATAAAATAATCCACCTTTACTCTATGTTCTAAGGAATTACTGAAAATTGATTTCTTCATCCTATACTGTTAGAGAAGAACCTCTGGACTAGGTTCTAACATCAGTGTACAAGGTAAAGCATGCAAATATTCCAAATAATTATGGAGCATTCTCAGCAAAACATTTGCTGGAAACCAGCTTACTTCTCACTAAGTGGAACTGTGGACAATGCAAAAAGCAGTAGGAATTTGGACCAGGCTGTATAAAAAGTGTGTCTTTACGTGCAAGAACTGCTTTTAGCTACTCACCCTTGTGGCAGGCATGTGAAAACTGGGCCCAACCAAGGAATTTCAGGTCCACAATTTCCAAGAATAACCTCAAAATGACCTAAACCATGTAAATGGTTATCCTGTCCCTTTCTTTCACTCTCCTTCTGAATCTTGAGTTGGGAGACAGTAAGGGTACTAGGTTTCAAGGATGTATGTAATGGGTGGAAAAACGACACAGTGCTAGAGCAGTCTTCAGAGTAACTATACTGGTGTAGCTGCACAACAGTGATAACACCAAAATCTGCACAAAGTTCCAAGAAAATTATATTTCCTACTTCCAAATGAAAGAAATCTAACACACGTAAGCCATCCAAGAGACAGCTCAAATAAAATTAAAACAGATTTTTTTTCAGTAAGTAAACATGTCTCTGCTTCCACAATATTTTAAATTATACCCATAAATATAGCATATAAACACTGCCAATTAAAAATTCAGTAATAAACATCATACTCTGTAGGAATATTTTTCAAAATTAAGGGAAAGGATAATGATGGGAAATAAACCAAATAAATGTAAGCATCTGGGTCTCAGGAACACCTGATCATGCCAATATTTATCCACAAACTGGTAGGAAATTAGTAACAATAACTTTCAGCTCATTTCTAGATTCTTTCTGTGAGACATCCAAAAAGAATTCTGTTTAAAATCTGCCCATGTTTCTGAGGAATTTTTAAAATTACTTACCATAATTAAAAGGTCCTTAAAATGTAAGATTTTTTACTTCACAATAGTGACTAGAAACTATTTCACATACTCATACATTGTTTTCTAAGAAAATAAAATGATTCTCTCCAAAAAGCTCCCACCACCTTTTCTATTCTGTGTTCTGAGAATTTCTGCCATGGAAGAAAAAGGTAAAAGGATAACTGTAGTCCTAAAATTAACTATGTCATTAGATTATATCACAATAATATCTTCAGTCTAACATAATCAGTATTCTGTATTTATTGCCTGCACAAAACCATAATTACTCGTTGATTTGATCAAAATTACTCCAATGACTGGAGCAATTCAGCCAGTCAGCCAGTCTTCAGGGTAATTAGTCAAATCAACATCTATCAGAATGACTAATAAGTATCTGACTCATGGATTAGACTCTCTACAACATCACAGCAATTCACAGATTCAACTCCAAAACCTTGGCTCATCTTGTTTAACCCACAAACTATGCCTCATAACTTAACTTACACTGTACACTACTGAGTTTTTCCTTCCTATCAAGGCAAAAAAGGAAAGTAGTAACAAAAACCAAAGTCCAAAATTCAATTAAATCAGTCTGCAGAATAAGGAAAAATAGATGCTTACCCATCAGACCACTTCTTGTATCTCACATTCCATTAAAGGCTATAATTCTGTTGGTCTGATGCCAAACACCTCTAAAATGTTCTTAGAGTATGTTTTGTGAAAGAACAAGGAAGGCAATACATTTAAAGGCTAGAGAAAATTTTCTTCCATTTACCAGGGTCAATGAAACATCCATCACACCAAGAAGCAAACACCTTACAGAATAAAAGATCTGAAAAACTACATAAGTAGAAGATCAAAGAGCCAGTTCCACTCAGGGAATCAAACAAGTAACTGAACAAATCCCCTTGTGATTCCTCTACTAAATCTAGTTTATGTGATTGGGAGGAGAAGCAAAAGTAGAATATGTTATCCAAACAAAAAAGTGTTTAAAAATAACTAATTCTACTCTGGTTCACTCTCTCTGGAGAAACAATCATTTCAAACTCATTAACCACACAGTATAATGAAAGTTTTAAAACAACAAAAATGTTCAAACTAGCTCCACACTAACTACAACTAAGCATAACAAAATTATCTACTCCACATAAAAGCACAGCCAGTAAAATGAATAACATATTTACTAAATGCCTGTTAAAAGTGTCACAAGGAACTGGATACTTTAACCACCACCCTCAGATCCACCCAAATAGCCCAGTGGATTAAAGCACTTGCAAGCAGGTGCAGAGGACCAGTGTTCAATCCCTGGGCCTGCTGTACTGGCCACACCCCCAGGACACACTGAGACAGCAATTGAGACTGGGCATGGTGGCCTATAATCCCTGCTCTTGAGCAGCTATAAACAGGTGGATCATTATGAGTGTGATCTAGTATTGAGACTCTAAACACCCTGTAGACCCTTTCTTAAAATACAAAAAAAATACATAAAAAAAAAAAAAGTAGTACAAGCCTTTGACCAGGGAAAAATAACCTTTCCCTAGCAAACAAACAAAAAGGTTGGTTCAATATGTTCAAGGGTTCAATACATTCAATCTATGTTTTCTAATATTTTCACCTTTTTAATTCTTATTACCAGACCCATCTTAAGAATTGGGGTCACAACTCACTTGGGTCCACCCCCCATCCCTCTCTCCAACAAGAGCACTCTTTCTCTCAATAAATATGTTCTGCTCATTTAAAAAACTGACACAGGGTCTATTTGAAAAATATTTATGCTTTATATTAGGCTGTTAGGTAATTTCATTCATTTAAAAATCAAATACTGATGGCCTGGAAAACAAGAAAAAGACCCCAAAGGCATCATCATTGTCATCAGAACCTGAGGTTCTGACCACCTCCTGGCTCTGAGGCCTGTCCACTGGGAGAACAAAGTCTAGGCTCTGAAAAGACAGCAGGGTGGGGAAGCAGCTCAGCGGGAGAGCATTCCTTAGCATGCCTGTAGCCACAAGTTCCACCTCCAGCATCTCCAGAGCAAAGAGATGGTATCAAATAGTTGTTTTTTGAAGGAGGAACTGTGTTAGTAAACTTGAATATTTTCACAGTTTTCTTCATCACACTATACATACATATTAATGATCAAACCAAGTACTCCCGCCCTGCTTTCCCATGGTGTTTCAGATCCAATCATGGCAGGCATATTTTTCAGTCCTTGGTAATTAAGATTTCTTATTATTTCTTCAGTGTTGGCTCAAACGTCTCCACAACCACAAAGCATCCCCCAAACTTGTTTTTTTGCCCAGAAGACTTACAAACTCCACATTAACACAACATCTTGTTCACAGCTATATATTCAGTACCATGTACGAAGCTTTTGATATACTAGGCCCTTAGTAAATATTTAAGTGAACTAATGAATGAATGAGCATATAAGTAGATAAAAGGGAAAGAGGGTTGGTGTCTAAAAAATTTAAACCTAATTTTACCTATCATATCTGTGATGTTTAAACAACAATAATATATTCCCAAAAGATGAACGAGGTAATTATTAAACATAGTTATTTTTTAGAAGCTCCTTTTCATCACACACACACACACACACACACACACACACACATGCACACACACCTATAGTCCCAGCATTTGAGAGGCTGAGTCAAGATGATTAATCACCATGCATTTGCATTTAAGACAAGCCTCAACTATATAACAACACCCTGTCTCAATCAATGTTCCTTTTCATTCCAGGCATTGTGACATATGTTTGCAGTCTCAGCTCTAAGGAGCCTGAGACAGAAAAATTGCAAGTTCAAGACTAGCCTGAGCCACATAGTGAGATTTTTTTCTCATAAAAAAAAGAATTCCTTTTCAAAGCTTTTCACCCCAAAACATTAGATAATATTAAAGCATTTGCCTTTCTGGCAAAGGCAAGAAGATTTTTACAAATCAGGCTTTCTTTTTTGGTTACTTTTGTTGGAAAATTTTAATTCATCAAGACTACTGATAACATCTTTGGTTCTCAGCTAACCATAGGTGACAGAGGTAGGTTACTCTGAGACTAAGAAGAGTAAGGAGATATCCTGCCTTGGTAATTTTAGTCCTACTGGGAGTAAAAGTAAGATAAGAATTGAACATATGCACACAGCCTTAATAGTGCTATTATTAACTTTTCATAGCTTAATCACTACAGTATTTAAAAAATGAATCACCAAGTCCTCCATTGCATTTGCTTTTCCTTCCAGTTACTGATAAATAAAACTATTAATATGTGCTATGCAGACCTTCCCGAGAAAGCCAGTGCTCTTTAGGGAAATGCAAAGCACAGTAAGGGTTGTAAGCACTTGCACACCTGAATAACCGCAGACAAAGGCTAGACTAAGAGAATGGTTCAGAGAAAAAGTTCCAGGGACAAGACTAAACCAGGCTGAGCCCATTTCTATGGACAAGCCCATGACTCTATCTTGTCTCAACATCACAGGAGAGAAAGAAAAGTCTATACACCCAGAGCTGATCACCACCACCCAAATCCATGATTCACAGACATCTATTAACAAAAGACATTAGATAATCTCACACAATCTGAACTCTCTGTCTACAGTATCTCAACAGACCATGCTGTATTTCAAGTTCTCATCTTTGCACTCTTTCCCTGTAATGTGAGTTAGCACTGGTACCCAGGAAACTCTAAGTAAAAGGGGGGATTTTTTTTCACTTTTTTTAATGGTTTATGCAGATTAATGGGTTTCAACATGGCAGATTTGCATTTACACATAACACTTTAATCATTTTCAACCCAGTCCCTCCCTCCCTCTAGTTTTACTGTGCAATAATACATTTCACTTGACTCTGATTAGTTCACCAAAATTGCTTTACCTGTGCTTAAAGATTTGAAAACGTTGGTTATTCCGTTTTTTGGTCAGAGGCTGTACCTCCAAATTTGCCCATTATAAATGAGCTGGATAGAGGTACGTGGATACAATAAGCTACACATGAAGCAATGTGACATAACAAAAAAAATTTTTTTGATGAGTTTAAAAACTACAAACTTAATAGTCATTCTACTTTAAATCAGCCATATAAACCTCAATAAGTTTCTAAACCTCACTTTATCTTCAAAATATGGAGTTAACAGTGCAAAGTCCTGAGTTTGATCCCCAGTATTAAAAGGGAGGGGGTTATAAGTTCTAGCTTTTTAGGACCCAGATGCCTATCAACTGAAGAATGGATAAAGAAAACGTGGTATTTTATATTATAGAATATTATTCAGCTATAAAACAGTATAAAAATTGAGTCTTTTGTTGGTAAATGGATGCCACTAGCGAACATACTCTTAAGTGAAATAAATCAGACCTGACTCTGCAAACATCATATTGTCTCCTTAATGCGAGAACCTGAAAGAGAAAACAGAATTTGAAGGCTACAATAGATACTGGGAAAAGAGAATGAACTTATTCAAAAGGAAAGAGTTACTGAGGAGGACAGGAGATGGAGTGACGTAAAGAGATTTATCTATGTATGTACATAAGCAGGATGGTTTGGACAACAGTACTGTGTGCATTTCTGCTGGGCTCTGAAAAGAAGTAGTTAACTCTTTGTTCAGTCTCCTTTTCTCAACTGTTGTATAATTTTTTTCTTATTTTCTTATACATCTTTTGTCTTTCTTCTTCCAATTTTACACACATATCTAGTAATATGAATAACTGGTTGGAAGATAACACTATATATTGTAACAAATACTGTGAAATTCATAATACCTTAAGTGAAATTCTGTATTACCTGTAATTTTTCCTATTTTAATTCTAATTTGTACTCTCTTTAAAAATATTTTGAACAAAATATTTCATTCAGATTGAGACAAAGTGCTAGTATCTTGGGAAGCCAAGAGTAGAGTCCTAGAAGAAGTTCATCTGACCGGGTCTTTATTACATGAGCAGAATTTAGATTTACAGCATAGTGTTTAAGAGCACAGACTCCAGGCCTGAATTTCTTAGTTTCAGATCCTAGCCCTGCCACTTTCCCTGCTGTATTGACAAATCACTCTAATTCTCTGTGCCTCAGTTTTCTTATCTGCATAAAAGGATGTTAACAGTTCCTTCCTCACAGAGATCTTGTGAGCACGAAATAAATGCACAGAAGAGCTGCAGAACAGAACTCACCTGATGATATATAGTAAGTGCCACATAAGCACTAACCTCATTAAAAGGGCAATTTAGGCAACACAATATGTCACCCTCTTGCCAAATTCCTACTCTGTATCAGATGCATTGCCAAACCATATCTAACAACCTGAGGAAGGAACGAAAATCATACCCAAGTAATAGCTGAGAAGCTGCAAGCAGAGAGAAAAAAGGGGTTGAACTACCCATGGATAGCAAGCCCTGTGACTCCAGGGCCCATGCTCTTAACCACGGCACCATCCTGCAGGGAGCAGTGAACAACTTTACCTGGGCACACAACCTACTCTTAAAAAGTCCTGCCACTGACAGCAAATGAAGAACTGAATAATGAAAGCCAGGCAAGGGAGGGTTAAGCTCTATTTCATCATGCAATGGCGAGCTCATAAAGAATTCTGAGCAAAATAGTTATGGGGCAAAGCATGTAAGGAAACAAGTCTGGTACAGATAATCATGAGATAAACTGGAATGCGGCAGAGAAGGTGGATAGAAACAGGAGGAGGGAGGAGGGAGGGCAGCAAGAGGACAAGAAGCAGAGAGAGAGAAAAAATACAACTCAATCAGGTGTCAAGGTGACAGCAGCAGAGTACAGAATAAGGAAAAGGAAAAACACCATGAAGGAAAAATTAAGAGACCTTACAAACACCAAATATTGAAGCAAAACAGGGTCTGGGTCGAAAAGCACACAATCCACTGGAGGTTCCAGGAGAAGTGTTTCCTTATATTTTGATTTCTGTCGATTTTGTCAAGTATTTTGTATGATTATCTAGTTTTAAATCATCTTTCTAAAACCCAGCCAGTAATAACATAGAACAAAGCCCGCACACCACCGTACTCTGGACAAGCAACACCTGAGGGCTGAAAGCTACAGCAGTAAATGACAAGGGTAATCAGTAAGGAACTCAGGAGCATAAATATCCACCGTGCAAAGGAAGTGGCTATTTACAAAATCAAGGTAACAGCTAATGGCTAAGCCCACAAAGACTTCCTGGGCTCAGAAATAAGCTGATTTACCTCTTGTTTTAAAGAAGCAAGAGCCAGCCAACAGACATATGTGATTGATCTAATTAGCTTACTGAGCTGAGGAACCAGCGTGCCAAAATCACAAGTACTCACAGACTACTCCTTCCAGGACAAAGCAATGTCACACAAAAACCTATCCTTCAACTTTGACACTCCTTAAAAAGGACGAAACCTGCCTGTACTCAGCATGAAGGGACTTAATGAGAATTATTGGATGGTGATGACACAGACGCGGGTCTCAAAAGGAAGAGCTCTCATGGTGGAAAAGAGAAAGGAATGTAAAGGACTGCAAAAATGTATGTGCAGTGGCTAAACTCCAATTACCAGCTTGGGCTGGGCAATTTTACTACATTATGCCTGCATGAACATTCTCACTCTCTGCTTAATGCTTTGTGAACACAACTCACAATTCTTCTCTGTACTCAGGGTTATTAGCTCATGCAAGTCTGTTCAGACTGGAAAACTTCTGCCTTCATTCAACAAATATTCTTGGGCACTTATTATTCACAGGTAATAAAAGATTATATGTTCTTTTGTTGCTAATACAAGAGATTGTCTATAAACCCGAGTTTTGTTGGTGGGGTGCTTACTAGGAAGAGAATAGCCTCAAAACAGAAAAAGTGGCAACAGTAGACTTCATCTAATGATCTGCTGACATCAATAAGCAGCTGGCTAGTTATTCTTAGAAGATATATATATATACATATATATATATATATAATATGTATATATAACACATATATACATATATACATACAGATATAGATATAGATACAGATACAGATACAGATACAGATACAGATATAGATATAGATATAGAGATAGAGATAATATTCTTCAGGCAAGACACTGTGTGTTGTATGAGTGTCTGTCTGTGTGTTTGGCTCTCACTCTGTCTCTGTCTTTCTCTCTCCCCCTCCTTATAGTCCGGCCAAATTCAATATGGTTTTAAAATTTTTACAGAATTGTTTGTCTAAATTGTCTTGCTTACTCAACCTTCCACAACACCACCTTGAGACAACTTTGGTAAGCAGAGAACCTGCAAAGTCAAGACTCCCTGTGGGGCATTTATTCCAGAGAAATGAAATTTCATTGTAAAGTAAAACTCTGTACTAGTTTTACCAACACTCACAACAGTTTTATTTTTGTAAGATCCAGCCCAGATGTCCTTCAACAAGTAAATGATTAAACAAATTATGGTACATTCATTCCATGGAATATTACTCAGCAATAAAAATATACTGTCAATAACTGCAGCAATTTAGACAAAACTCCAAGGATTATGTTGAGTGAAAAATGCTATCTGCAGTAACCACATGATTTCATTTAAGTAACATTTTTATGTGATATAACTTTGGAAATGGGGGAAGGATTAGTGGTTGCTAGAGATGATTCAGGAAGATGAAACTACTGAGAACAGGGACAGACAGACACAACTGCCGAAGGGATCCTTACAGCGCCGAACTATTCCTATTGTGAGCATACTAGTAGATATATAAGCCCACACAGGCGACAAACTTTATAGAACAATGGGTGTACACATAAATAAATATAAATAAAACCAGAGAAGGTCTGTGGACTGTATCACATTAAAACCCTAGTTATGACGTTATGCCGTCATTTGGTTAAATGTTTCCATTGTGGAAATCTAGGCAAAGTAGAGAAAGGATCTCTCTATATTGCTTTCTTACATGAGTATCTCAATAAAGCTTCAACTAAAACATAAAAAGGGCCATCTTCTCAAGTGTGCAAGTAAAGCCAAAAACGTATTCTTTCCTGAGAAATATAAAACGGCACCTTTTTCCCAGCAGACATTTGGTGATGCTATCAAAAGTAAAAAAATGAACAATTTTTGATCTAACAATTCCATTTTAGGGTATAATTATTCTAAATAATAATTTTCATGTGCCAGTGACATGAACATTTATTTCAGCAGTGGTTTTCATAGTTAAAGCCCAGAAACAATTAAATATGGTGTATTTACACTAGAAGTTCTATCTAGTCATGAAATAATTTGTGGAGTTAAACCACTGGTCTAGAATGATGGTCAAAATTTATATCCAGCTGTATCAAATAATATTTATTCAGCATCTGTTCTGTGCTAGGCATTGTCCTGGCATTGGAAACTCTGATGTGCCAAAGAAAGTAAAAATTCTGCTCAATAAAATGTAGCCTGGTGGACTGTTCTGTATTGGTTAAGTAAAGAAAATAGGTAGGAAAGTACCATCCATATAGTTTCCTGAGTGATCACAAACACAAACACACATATGCACACACATATGTATACACAAACATATATATCTATGTTTAAACTCTAACAAGGCATAACCAAAATGTCAACAGTAGTTACTTCTGGAAAGTGAGAATGTCTGTGTGCATTAACTCTACTAGCTTTGCTTATCTATATTTTCTAGGTTTCCAAAACTAATAAATCTCCCTAGTATTAAATTTCACTTAACTACTAGAGAATAAAAGGGGGTAAATAGGAAGTGCTTTTTTCCTCAACAATACGTGACATTTTGATAATATAATTAACAATAAGTATATTCATTTAACCAATCTGCTAATGGCTGACTATTTAGTTTACTTCTAGGTTTTCAGTGTTGTAATACAAGAACATTCTAAGTGTTTGATTTTTGTCCTTCAGTCAAAGCCCTGAGAGCAAAACATCATTTCCCATGGTAAGGACTTCTGAAGTCTTCTGATGTAAGTGAGCTTCCAAAAAGCTGCACTAGGGCCAGCAAGATAGCTCAGCAGACTAAGTGACTACTCAGGCAAGTGCAGGGACTAGGGTTTGATCCATGGTACCACATGCCGCACTGGCTCCACCCCCAGGCTCACTGAGCCAGCCCTCTAGACCAGATATGGTGGCTCGTGCCTGTAATCCCAATGCTGGGGAGGGTGAAAAGGAGAATCACTATGAGTCAGAGCTGCCTGGTGAGACCCTGTACCAAATGCATTAAGAGAGAAAAAAGCTGTACCACTTTATATATCAGGAATTAATGATCCATTTTCTCTGTGCTCACTGATGCTGCAACCAGCACTAAGGATTAATTCACTCTTAATTCTCTATAACTTCACTTTTGGGGAAAAAAATTTTCTAACAGCAAATCAAAATACACAAATCATTTGGATGTTAGTTAAACCAAAAAACTTAATTTGTCAATTTTATTTAAATTGCAGAATTTTGTCAGATCCATTAAAAAAAAAAACATAAAAATCACCTCTGCAGGACACTACATTCAATTCAATGATCTTTATTTAGCTAATCATTTTAGATTTCTATCTGTCTGACATCTCCAAACCTTTAACCTACAGAGATCAGACTCTCCACCAAGAACTCCCAGGTTAAGGATGGAGAGGTAACTTTTCACAGTAACCACCTCCTAAGAACATGGCTACAAATGAGACAGTGAGTTCTGTGTGCCTGTAAGGCACAGAGCACGGCTCAGACCCCAGGACATTAGTGTTTCTATTATAATTAACATAACTTTAATATACCATAAAGAAGACTTCAACAGCAGTGATTTAGTTCTCTTCATTTTACAGATGAGGAAACAGGTTTGCAAAGCTGGGCCTAGAACTCAGATCTCCTCAATGTCAGTCTCATTCCTCTTCCTCTACTGTTGTTTTGTCTGCTGATACAGGTTTTGCACATGCTGACTGGAAACCAGAGATACCTTCACTCCTACAATTACACTTAATCAGGGTGATTCACAACTTGAGACTTAAATCTACATGCTCAAAATACATTTCGTTTATAGACATCTGCCTGGTTACATAGTAACTCCCTAAAGTAGGTATTTTAAGTCACAGGCTAACAGCAAATGGGTTTATAGCCACCTCAGATGATGATGATGATTAAAAACCTCTCCTGATACAAGGTTTCTGATTGCATTAGACAGAGGGCATGAAGACTAATTAAAAATGCTCATACATTCATCACCGCTGATTGTGCATAATCCACTGCTGAAGGTACAAGTGCAGCACCTTCCTAAAATGGCAGAGAAAACAGATGAATTTTTCCTCAGAACTCCCAGCGGCTATCTATCTTGATTTCAGGGTCAATGAGTTTTCTTAATAACCTAATCACAAACAGAATGACAGTTAAGAAACCCTGGGCCAAACATCACTAGTCTGTCTGATTGGACAAGATCTGATCACATGGCACATGATCAATAAATAATTACAGATGGGTTGGTAAAAAGGTCCACAGGCATACTTCAGGGACTTTCAAAACTAATTTTTTTTAGATACCTACATAATTAGAAGTCACAGTGTGCGTTCCAGTCCGCTAAGGGAAATATATCCTACATTCCAGCACGCACAGCCCTCATGTTGGCTCCCTCACAGCTGTTCCAGTCCTATAGTATGAAACAATCGTGTGCCAAACCACCACCAAGGATTCAACCCATGTCCTGAGCTGAAAAGGGAAGGGTGAGAGGAGGTGAGGATCACTCTGTGCTCTGTTACTTCTCAGGGAACTCTTTTCCTTTCCTTTCCACTCTTCCCCTACTTAAAAACCCGTAACTGCCAACCTCCTCTCTCACTCAATTTGGGAGTCAAAATTCAGGCGGTAAGAACTGGAAAAGCTGTCCATCGTGCTGCCTGAAAGTACCCAAGTACAGGAGGAGCACCCACCTCTGCTTGTCCTGGAGGTCCTTGGGGCACCTCTGAGGTCTGCAATGGGAGCAGCCAGATGACTGGAAAAACAGGGGGTCCACAGAAAGAAACTGCTTAGCAGAAAGCATGATGGAAAGCTGGCTTGAAACGCCTGACTTAGGACTCACAATCTGTGCTAGGAATATAGGTCAGTAACAGAGCACTTGTATACCATGAGCAAAGTCCAGGGTTCAATCCCCAGTACCACACAAAAAAAAGATCCTGATAAATGAAGATATTTGAGGCTGTACCTTTTAATCCACATTATACAGGAATGATCTGATATATGTAAAGGCATTTGATAGTACATAATCTCCATTAATAGCAAGTAAGAGTTTGGAGATTAATGGTAGTCAATACAGTAATTATAAACCTAAGGTGGAAAAGAGAAAAATTAATGAAAAGTGAATCCTGCCTTAACCAATCAAATGACAAAACCAAGAAATGGTATAGCCCCAACAATGGGGACACTGCTTTGCCTCATAGTCTGTTCCTTCCACATCAATTACAAATGAACATAATTTAATTTGCTATTTTACAGCTTTATAATCCCTTAAATATTCCTATTTTGATTTGTTGCAAACTCTGGCATCCTTTTTACCTTACTCTCCTCTTTTCAGATCCCTTGATGGGCCCAGAAGATCCAGGCCCTCTCCCTACAGACACTAATGTCATTTATACCAAGCACCAGTCGGCCTCCATCTGCTCGTCATTCATTCAACAGACTCTACTTGCATCAGGGGCCAGCACTCGGCATGAGGAAAACACCACTGAATAAATCAAGCATGGCCCCATCCTTAGGAAGCTTCAGCTATAAAAATGAGGAGTTACATACAATTCATTATTTCTTTTAGTTTTCAAATTTTGGGTTCATGATTTTTTTTTATTTTGTTTTTATGATGCTGAAGACTAAGCCCAGCACCTCCTATATGCTAACCAACCACTCTACCACTATACTACATCCCCAGTCCACTTTTAAGTTTTTAACTTACTCTTCCTTCTTTTGAATCTCAAGGCATTGACTTCACTTTTTTTATTTCCATAATTAATTACCTCTGTCACTTCAAAATAGCAAGTGCCACAAGAAAATTTTACTAACAAAGAGAATTAGCCAAACTGGTGCACAAGGTATAAGGGATAAAAATGCAGAGGAGGGACTTTACACAAATTAGAACCTCAAAAAGAAAGTATAGCAGTGTTGTTTTAAATAACAAAGAATGTGAGTAAAGGTTATAGAGAGAAAAATAGGCAGAAGAGAATGACAGAAAGCACAGCTGGCTCTTTCAAGTGGAACCTAATCCCATGACAATCTGGTACCTGAGTCATTCTTTCTGATTGCTTAACAAAAGTGTGCAAATCAGCAGACATTATGGTGGAGTGTTCTAAATGTCCCTAACTATGACCATTCAGAAGAAGGGCTTAAAAATCATGCTGCATCCTATTTGAAAGGGTGTCTGGCACATCATTAATTAAAACACCTCAGTTCCCAACTACATTAGAAACATGATAATTATCTTCATACAAAATTCACTTTATAACACTTGAAACGCTTCAATCCCTATGTTGACATAACATAAACAAAAAGGCCATACATTAAGGCTCCTGTTCTTCCTCTGTGGTGGCAGATCAAAGATAAGATCTCCCCCCTTTGGGAATAAAAGGTATTAACAGGCCTGAGAAAGAAGCACAATGATCAGGATTACTAATATTAGCAGAACCTAACTTTTCTTAAGTCATTGTCATGTGTCAACATTGCATGAAGTGCCATTGTGCATGCCTCACGTTCAGAGAGTCAGAGAGTTGGGGTCACCCAGTCAGAACAGGCTCTAAGATCTACCTTGTTAATCTCTACAATGCCACCAAAGAGGTAATGCCAAAAGAAGGGAGGTGGAAAGGGAGAAATGACTGTCAATTGTAAACATCTCAGCAGAGAACAGTTTACAAGATTAAAAACAGACACAGAAGCTGGAACCACTAGAAGAGTTCGGAGAAAACTTATTTTCTCTCCCAGGGCTAGTAAAGCTTGAACAAAGAAAAATGGTGTGTGTGTAGTGCAGGAAAGAATGAGACGCAGGGTGTCTTCCTGAGGAGTGGACACTTTCTATTCAGTTATTCCACAAACACCCACTCTATCCCTCCTGTGTCCAGTGCCAACCTCAGTTTGCCAAAGAACTGCAAGACTCCAAAAAGAACAAGAACCTATACCCAGAACCCATAGGGGAGTGCGCAGCACTGGTAGGTCCCCCTTTAAGAATGCTCAAATCCAGTGTTTCTTCACTCAGAGGAAGACTTCACAGTCTGAGAACTCGCTCTACCTAACCCCTAAATCACTCAGAATATATAGTGAGGATGGTACTGACTCCAAAGCACTGAGTTTTAAGTATTTCTTTTTTTCTTTTTTTTTTTTTTTTCCTTTTGAGACAGGGTCTTGCTATGCAGTTCAGGCTGGCCTTGAGCTCACTTTTGTAGCCCAGGCTGGTTGCCAACTCACGCCAATCCTCCTGCCTGAGCCTCCCAAGTGCTGGGATTACACGTGTGCGCCACCATGCCCGGTTAATATTTCTTCTTAATAAATAAAAACTTATCATCTTTCTTAAGTCTTTTCATAGATGCTTTGAGAAGCTATCCTGGTTGTCAGACACCAAGAAAAACAGGTCTGAAATCTTACAGGATGGTCTAAGTCTAAGGGCCAGAACTATTCATAATGTTTCAACATGGCCCTATCTTTATTTTTAAAGAACTCAAAGTTTAAAAATATGTCATGGGGGCTGGGGATTTAGCTCAGAGAATGCTTCTCTCACAAGCTGAAAGCCCTGGGTTCAGTCCTCAATCTCAAAGAAATAAAAATTACAAAAATAAAATCAAGTACAGCATGTCATGACCTTATGGAGTCAAATAAATCTGGCTTTAGGGGCTGGTAAGGTAGCTCAGCAGACTAAAGTATTCAGGCCGGGTAGATAGCTCCATGGCACAAGTGCCTGCATGGCAAATGCAAGGTCGTGAGTTTGAATCCCAGTCCCACAAAAAAAAAAAAAAGTTCAGACTAAAGTATTCAAGGTTTGATGTCCAGTATCACATGCCACATTGGCCCTGCCCCCAGGCACACTGAGCTGACCACCAAGACTGGGCATGGTGGTGCAGACCTGTAATCCCAACACTGAGGAAGTTGAAAATAGGAGGATCACTCAGTCCAAGCTGCATAGTGAGTCCCTATACCAAATACACAAAAAAGAAAAAGGAAAATCCTAGCCCTACAGGTAGAGAGGGGAGAAAGGGAGAGAAGGGAGACAAGAAAAGAAATGAAGATATAGGGGCTGGGGAGATAGCTCCGAGGCACAAGTGCCTGCGTGGCAAGTGCAAGATCGTGAGTTTGAACCCCGGTCCCACAAAAAAAAAAAGAAATGAAGATGTGTTATATACATACAACTTCCCACAAGGAATGTAAACATGTACTACATACATGTACTAATAAACTAAAATAATAAAAACAAGTAAACCCAGCTCTCTACTTACCAAACCTACAGCATTAAGCAAAGTACTTCATCTCTGGACTCAATTTTCTCTTTCAGTATAGGGATAATAACCTTTATCTTACTGGCATCTTGTGGGCAAGAGAGTGGTGCATTCCTGCCCATGGCCCATTCTAAGGGAAACTGATAATATCCTCAGACTCCACTTCCTTGGGGCACCCTGAGATGATCACTTGCTGTATTAAAGTGCCAAACACACACGCACGCATATACACACACACCCTAAACCTTCTGGTCATATGGAACAGAGCCTAACAGAGTCAAAAGTAGGATCCTGATCTAAAAACAACTACTCTCTAAGTTGGTCATCACCCTATGGCATGCTTGAATGTCAGAGAAAAGATCTATTCCCTTGGCTGTTCAGGATGTCTCCAGCTGGCAGCAGGAAGTGAAGCAGGCAGGCTAGGACAGAACAGCAGCTTGAAGAGGGGCTGGGTTACAGTGAGGGCAGCTGCACACTGACTGCAGCGGCTCCAAGAACTAGTGGGGATCCAAACCTCTTTGATTCCAGCCTCTAGGTGTCCATTTCCCCTCAGCCCCTGCCCTTCCTGAAATCCGCCTGTTCTCTTTTCCTAGGATTTAACAATAAGTTTCCCGCTACCTCAGGTCACCCAAGGCTATCTCTGTTCTTTGCTGCCAGGAACTAGACAGCTGTGAAAAGCACACGCCCACAACACAGGCCTTGGGGACAGAGATTCATTCATCAGGCTTTCTTGGACCTCGCAGACTGAGCTGGGAAGGAGGGATGGCCCAATCTATCTTCCTGTGAGAGGCTTGTGGTGCCTCACAGAGATGCAGTATACTAATGGAAACAAATTAAGTGGGGGTAGAGGATGATGGTGAGTGAGACACCCAGGTGGAAGTAAATGCTATCAAGAAATTATGAGTAACAATGCCAAAGCCAGAAGCTCTCTAGCCTCTGCTACCACTAATAGCTTCCTTTAACTGGAAAAAAGAAAAAAAAAAAATTACTCCAAAACTACTGAAGATTGAAACAAAGCCAAATATTGCTGGTTTTCTCTTTGACATAAATTGCTTAAGGAATAAATAAAGGCTACCCCACCCTCTCAAAACAAAACCCAAACCAACCACAACCAAATCTAAAAAGCAAAGTTCTCTCTGTCCCTTACCTAAATATGAAACTCTGAAAATGACAGTCAAAATAACAAATTACATCAATCCTACAGAAGCCATGACCCAAAGCCTGGCCCCATACTCACCTTCTTGGCCTGGACTCCAATCTGGAGTCCAATAACATTTGGGAAGAAAATAAAACTGAGACCACATAAGGAATATTCAGTGCACTGCATCCAGAAAAAGACTGTAGTTGGCTCAGCTTACAACCTGTGCTGTGCCGAAAGGACAAGACAGGTGTAGATCACTTCTCCACAGCTATGGTGAGGTTCTTTTCCATTTATCATTTGTTTTACCAGCTGTCTCAACTGAAAACCTATTTGTTCCACCTCATATCTTTTGATTTAAATATGTATATTCTATACTTCAATAGAATAGATGGTGGGTTTCAGCCATCCCTTTGATGCACACTTCATAGTTGCCTGCTTCAGAGCCCCTCTCAAATTCACACAGAACACAGAAAATTTGTTTACTGTGTGTTTAAAACCAGCAACAGGAAACCACTTGTGCATAAATCGAGCCTTGGAGGAGCCAGGGTTACTCTAACAGGTCCCAGTATAATTTATCCAGATTTATTTTTTGTCAGACCACTACTCAACTAGACTTCAAATCTGTTGTTTCATTAGCTTTTCCATCAGCTACTAAAAGAACAGGCTCCAAAGAAGCTGCTGTACTGACAAAGCATTCTCTTCCCAAAAGGGTGGGGAAGGAGAAAAATTCAGAACCAAAGCCGCTGGCCTGGGTCCATTCAATATGTTATGGGAAATACCTGAGATAACACTTAGGCTTCTGTGTGGAGCTACAAGGTTTTCATTCGATTCTCTCGCTGCACAAGATTCAATACCTCTCTGGCACAGAGTGGCAATAGCTCAAGATGATAAGCACTGGATGACAACAAACTTCATTGAGTGCTTTTTTGCAGCCCATAAATAAAATCAGATTCTTCTGAAGCTAGTAAACCTTCAGAGGTCTGAACATCTCAAGGTTATTCATTCCTAAACCTCTCTGACAAGGGTATAAACAATTAAAAGAAATATGATCTACAATTAACAAGATTAATACACAAAAATTCATATTTTAATTATACAAAAGCATTACAGATGTCCTAAACACTATGTTTAGAAAAAATTTTCACTTTCTCAAAGGGTTGAAAAGTGCAAAAGGGAGCAAAATATACCAACTTCAATAAAAACCTATAGATCTGAATTGTTTCTATATCATGCAACTGATAAAATAGAGAGAATAAATCTAATTCTTCATCATAAAGAATTTCAAAGCATTTATACCACAAACGGCAAACAAGGTGATTTTTCAATCTGTGGAAGGTATCTGCCCAGGTTATCTTCTCTGCCCCCAAAATCACAAATTTAGGGGTAGAATGGGTATCTTGGCACACATTTGTAATTCCAGCACTTAGGAGGCTGAGGCAGAAGGATTCAACATTCAAGGTCTTCCTGTAATACGCAGCAAGGTCCAGGCCACTATAAACTACAAACTGAGACCCTCCAAAAGGAAGGAATAGGGCAGGACAGGACAAGGAGAAATGAAATTTGGGGTTAGGGCCTGAAGCATGGCTGTCCTGCCTCTTACCCTTGTTGACTCCAAAAATGAGCTGAGACCCTAAAATTTTCCCTAATGATTTAAGCCAGAATTGGAAAATGTTAAGTATATTACTCTCATTGCATTAATAACTGAAACATAAACTCGAGAGAATTTTAGAGAAGTCCAGTTTAGTTATGTGGAATAAAAGCCATTTAGTGAGAAAAAAATGAAAGTAAAAGACAGTGTTGTGGCCCTCCAAATCCTTATTTGAGACCCATTTGAGCCTTCATTCCACGGTACTCACAATAAATTCGTGAATTTAATTTTTCCTCTCCCCTCTTCATCTCTGTCTGTCTCTATCTGTGTATCTCTCTCTAGTCTCTTGGAAGTATTGGGGAAGGATCTTATACATACTGAGCTACATCTCCAGGTCATGTGTGTGTTTGTTTTTTACTTTAAGACAGAATCTTGCTAAGCTACGTCACTTCAGATCCATGTGCCTCAGTCTCCTAAAGTGATGGGATTCAGCTAGGCACCACTAAGTGCACTCTAGCAGAAGTCTCTTAATTTCACTGTATTTTACTCAAGGTTAGAGTAATATAAGTAGGGAAAAGGGTTAAGTGACACTGAAATGATCCTTAAGCAAGTGAAAAATAACAGAATCATCAAAATTCAGATCCAGAAAGCCCACTTTGATCAAAAGAGATGGAGCTGGCATGCCATCTGAGAATTTGATTATTTCTGTCATGTATTTATTATTATACCTTAGCTTGAACGCAAAGAGCCTCGAGATCTTAGATGTCAAATAAGTAACACTCTCCTTCCAAGGGTACCTCCAGCTGTCCTCCCCACCCCAGCCATATGGGCACATGGTAGCAAGTGCTGCTTGAATTTTCCCTAGAATGTTAATTTAGTCATGCAAGCTTCTTTTCAGAAAACACAGCGGCTTCCAACTTCTCGATGTGTTAAATTAAAATTCTAGATAGAGTGCTATGTCTATTAGTTCTGCATTATCTAAGCACTGTCATAACCCACTGCATGCAAGTTTACAGTTGGTCTGGAATCAGTCCTCTTGCTCAGCATCCATTGTCACAAGGCTCTATGTCCAAGATGAGAACATGGCATGTGCTCCTGCTTCCCTGAGACGTGGGCCAAGGAGTAAAAGAAGGAGAGAGATCTTAGAGTTTAGATATTGGACAGCAGTCCTGATTTTTGTATTAACTAGTACGGTTTAATTTCTATAGGCCTAATTCTTTCTCTGTAAAATAAAGATGTTAGGGCTTCCAGCTTCTTGTCATTTCTTTTCTGTTGTTTCTTTTTCCTGCTCCAACAAGACACATGCAAGATTAATAACACTTGGGAAGAAAACAAAACTGAGGCCACATAAAGAATATTCCGTGCAATGCATCCAGAAAGAGACTGTAGCTGGCTCAGCTGGCAACCTGTGCTGTGCAGGGAGAACAAGACAGGTGTAGATCACTGGACAAGCACATCCTTGGGTCACGACAGCTCTCATTTACTTCTGTTGACAAGTAGTACCACTAAGAAAGCCACTGGGAGAAAGATATATCAAAAGGCTATACCTGGGAGGAAATGAAACTATTATAAGAACTTACCAAGTACGCACTGAGAAAATCATCTATAAAGCAAAGGACAGCGCTAATATAGGGTCCCAGGGTTAGTGGGCACTGACCACCAAAGCCTCCCCTCTGTGAGAGCAGGGATTGCCACCACTGTGCTCACAGTGTCCCTCCCACCCCTGGAAGTCCCTAGCTGAATGCTCAACAGATGTATGTTGAAAGAGTACATAAACAACCCTGTAAGGACTTCTGATTCCGTAAAAATGAAAAACAAAAGGAGAAAACGTGTTGCCCTTTCCCTTTGAAATGCCCAACACACATGGCATCAGTTTCCCATACAGGGAGCCCTCAGAGGGATGATAGCAGGAAGAATGTACATGCCACACAATAACCACTTTATAAAATAAAAGATGAAAGCCCACTATACTAGCAATTAAACAAATCTGTCACTTGACTCACTATGCTGACAAGTTAGCTCAGAATGAGCCTTCCATACTCATAAGTGAAATAAATCAGACTGACGTGCATAAACATCATACCATCTCCCTCATGTGAGAAACTCAAAGAGTAAAATCTAAAACACAATACATATCACGAAATGGGAAGATATCATTCAAAAGGAAAAGAGGTCTAGGATGAGGGAAAGGGGAAATGATAGAAAGGAAAAATGCGACTCAGTTATACAATTAGTCTCTCTCAGCTTATTGAAAGGAAAGGCTTATGCTAATATCAATTAGATAAATTACAAGGGCTGGCCAAATAGCTCAGTGGATTAGAGCACCTGCAAGCAGGCATGGGGGCTGAGGGCTGAATCCCGGGCCTGCCCCCAGGTCACTAGCAGTCCGATCTAGTTCTGAGACCCTGAACACCCTGTAGACCCCTACCTAACATACAAAAAAAAAAAAAAAGAAGAAATTTTAATCCCCATATCTTATACTCTGAATAATTACTTTAAAGATGATGATATACAATGTATTAACTTGTTATTGTATTATTTTGTTATGAAATTTTAACAATAAAAAATTGTTTTTCCTTTTTTCCATAAAATACCAAAAGAAAGAAGATTGTGTCTCATAAATTAAGTAAAATAAAATAACCACAGATGTAGCTCAGTGGTAAAGTGCTTTCTTAGCATGTATAAGGCTGAAGATTTAATTCCAGAACCACAAAAAAAAAGTTAATAAAAAAAAAAGGATGGCTAGATGAAAAAGAAAGCCCCAAAATAAAATTCATCACTGGTTTGTGGTTTTGATTTTGGTTCTGACCATTTTCTGGATTTTTTTTTTTCTTTTTTCATTAGAAGATAAGCAGGGTTCTGGACAATCAGACACTAGAAGGAACATCCAACTGTAAGCTGCCAGCCACGACCACATTCTCACCCAATCTGGTTAGATTGCTACTAATTTCTGAGGTGGTATGGGATGTCCAGGTGGTTCCATGAAAAGCAGAAATCTTTTGGGACCAAAAAGATAGCTCAATGGCCTGTGTGCCTGCCGGGCAAGCACAAGGTCTCAAGTTCAATCCCTGAAACCACACACACACACACAAAAAAAAAAAAAAAAAAAAGAGAGAGAGAGAGAGAAAGAGAGAGAGAGAGAGAGAGAGAGAGAGAAAGAGAAAGAGAGAGAGAGAGAGAAAGAGGAAGAGAGAAGAGGAACAAGAACAAGAAAAAAGAAAAGAAAAGAAAAAAGAGAAGAAACGAAAAGACATTTTCATCAAGAATACTCAGAGACTGGGCTAAGAAGATGGCTCAGACAGTGGTCTAAGCGCCTACCTGCCAAGCACAAGAACCTAAGTTCTATACCTGGTACATCAAGCCCTGCAGGCCTCAGAACTCTGGGCACTCCATGCCAGCCCCAACTCCAGGCATGGGGGTGCACACCTATAATCCTAGCACTGGGGAGGCTGAGACAGGATTATTACAAGTCTAAACTGCATAGTGAGACCCTGTATCAAATTAAATTAATTTTAAAAAAGAATATTCAGAAATTAAATTTAAGCCAGGCGTGGTGGCACAGGCCTGTAATCTCAGCACTCGGGAGGCTGAGGCAGGAGGATCAGTGCAAGTTCGAGACCAGCCTGGGCTACAAAAGTGAGCTCACGGCCAGACTGAACTGCATAGTGAGACCCTGTCTCAAAAAGACAAAAAAAAAAAAATAGAAATTAAGTTTAGTCTAAGACAACTGCCATTTAGTCTGGGACACACCCTAGAAATGTTAAGGTCAATACAACTAAAACCAACAGCTCTTCTTAAACTGTATCATGAGCTTAATCTCAGTTCTGGGTTAGAGTGGGCCCTATCTCCTATCTGCAAGAATCTAGCATTGGGTCAGCAATGAGGACTAGAGTCAGTATTGGGGCTGCAGAGAAGGATAAATGGCTTTTTCATTTACTTCATTGTGGTTGTGCATGTTAGCCTGCTGAAAAGAGAAAAAAGAGATGGTTGTCCCAAAGATTCTAATGTATTTATAAAGGTCACTGTCTGGTAATGAAGGTTTCAAGTAGAAAAGAGTTTTTTACTTCGTTAAAAATAACTGACAGGGCCCAGAAAGGAGTCTCTAATTTACTGACAAATTAAAAGACAATGCAGAAGCCTAGAGAGCCCATTCTCACACAGGATTCCAATGATACCATTCTGGATACAGTCCTCTATCTCTGTGCTTTGCCAAAATCTAGCTTGACACAGTGACAGCAATCAAAGCTGAATTAGTCTGCAGAAGTGACCAAATAATTTATAAAAATTATAGGTTTCCAGTACAGTACTCTTTTCATTATAGATATTATTTGTTATTATGGTAAATACAAGGAAATCTCTTAAATAGTGATGTACAATTATTTCACTGTATACATGGGAGACAATATGAACATTAAATATTCACACAAATAACTGTTTCTGTCTTAAAATCCATCTTACCCAAGAAATATTTAAAATGAAATGGATGGTGGCATTTGTACTGTAAACTGTTCCTCTAAATAGATAAATGGTTACATAAAGAAGTATTTACAGACACGTCACACAGTGTATAACTTTATTTATGTCTATATACCTATACCTAAGGGATCATTTACACAATTAAATGTCTTTCTGATTATCACATTAAAAGGCTAAGACAGACCCCTCATATCTGATAGCACTCACAGATGAGCTATGACCACTATCCTGCTTCCAGAATTGAGTGAATGCCTTCAAATGGGCACAAACCTGCTTCTTATTTTCAGCGTTGGCATGGAAAACAGTAAGTTCTAGGCAAGTCCTTTTTCAGCATTTAGTTCTTTTCTACTAGGAGTTAGTATAACAGAAATAATCCAAATATAACATTGAAAAGCTGCTCTGATTAGGTAAGTACCTGCACAGGTCCCTGTGTTGAATGATCGGTCCCTCACGTGGTACTGCTGGGAAGTGGTGGAGCTCCTGGTGTCAGGTCCTTGGGTCACAGAGGGTCAGACTACAAAAAGGCTATGGGACCTGACCTCCTCCTCTTCATCTGTAGTTTGCTTTGCTACACACTCCTCATCACTGTCATACAGCACGTCTAACACCAGAAGGAAGCCACCAATGTTGGACTAGAACCTCCAAAACATGGGCCTGGGTGAGCTATTCTTTTTGTAGGTTAATTTTCTTGAGTATTTCATTACAGTAACTGATAGTTGACAGAAGCAAAATGAACTCTGTTCTCCAAGTTGCCAAGAACTTCATGCGCTAATGGTCACAGCAGTCACTCTACCTTCTTGAGAATATCAAGCTCTCTCACTTGTCACTGAAGTAAGAATTACACAATACTGGGGGCTGGAAGGATGGTTCAGTGGTCTAAAGCACCCGCTTAGGAAAGCTTAGGTGGCCACAGGGACCACAGTTCAATCTCTGGCACCACATGCTACACCAGCCATGTCCTCAGGCTGAGCTGGCCATAAAAAAAAAAAATTACACAATACTACAGTGTTGGGAGCCAGGGAAGCTGGGAAATGGATCAAATGTGTGTAGGTGAGTCTAAGTTTCAGTGATTAAACCAAACAAACTACCTCAGTCCTAAGATAAACATGCTGTCTGATTAAGGTCAGCTATTAGTCACTAGGCAACCTTGTGTCACATGTTACTAGCTTTGCTAAAGTATAAATAAAGGACTACTGCATTAGTCTTGCCCATCAGGCAGACCAGTGACCAGCTAGCCCAGATTTGTCTTCTTGTCTTTCTCATTCCTGTCCCCTTTCTTCCCAAGCAGAACCAATTGCAGTGAGACCAATAGAACCCTACACTACAGAACGTTAAATAGTAACTGCTTTGAAAATTCTGGCCTTGAAGTTTGTTTATAAATTATTTCTACTACTGCACTTAATCACAGTATTGCTTCAGTAACAAAAAAATACTAACTTCAAAGGGTTCAACAATGATAAAGTTATTACACGTGATCTATGGACACCAACATAACACTATGCAATTATGAAAAAAACCATATGAGACTAATCAAAGTAGATCTATACAATAGAAGACAGCACTGCAGAAATAAACCCCCACATATAGTCATAATTTTCAGTAAAGGCACTAAAATACAATTGCCTTCTAACAAACAGTAATAATCGGATGTCCATAGAAAATATCAATCCTCACCCCTACCTCGCATCACTCATAAAAAACTGACTTAGAGTATAATGTATAAAACCTAAAATCTAAGTTTTTACAGGAAACAAAGCACAATATGATCATGACTTGGGAATGGGTAAAGATTCTCAAGTTATACAAAACAGTAATAAGGAAATCTGTCAAAATGTAATTTCTTACCAAAGACATCATTAAGAAAATGAGGGGCCAGGGAGAGAGCAGTACCACACACACACACACACACACACACACACACACACAAAAAAAAAAAAGTCACAAAATGGGAATAAAAAGTTGCAAAATATGGATCTGGAAACAGGTCTATCAGTTTCTTATAAAGGTAAACAAACATTCATCCTAACTTCAAGTGATTCTACTTTAAAGAATTTACTCAATAGCAACATACATACCCACATATATACATAAATGCATGTGCTTGTGTATGTATTAATTCATTCATATAAACATGTTAATATTACATTAATATCTGTGTATAAATGTATCTGTACACATACTCAACCAATAAAAACTTGTAGAAAAATGTGGACAGAAGCTTTATTTATTTTTTATTTTTTTAAGAATTTTTTTTAATTTTAATATTTTTTATTATATAAATTTAACAATGGTTATATTACATATTTTCATCATCAGATCAGTTTAGATTAATACATATAGGTATATAAGATTGATCAAACAATTAAACATTCACACATTCAATCAACATTACTTTTTTTTTTTCTTTTCCCCTTTCTTATTTTAAAAGTGACACACTGCCCGGTGGTCTAAAGCGCCTGCTTGGGAAAAGCTTGGGTGGCTTCAGGGACCTCAGTTCGATCCCCGGAACCACGTGCTGTGCCAGCCCTGCCCCCAGGATGGGCTGAGCCGGCCATAAAAATGAGTGAATAAACAAACAAAGGTTCTGAAACAAGAAAAAAATAAATAAATAAAATTGCTAGCCGGGCGTGGTGGTTCATGCCTGTAATCCCAGCACTCGGGAGGCTGAGGCAGGAGGATCGGTGTGAGTTCGAGACCAGCCTGGGCTACAAAAGTGAGCTCAAGGCTAGCCTGAACTGCATAGCGAGACCCTGTCTCAAAAAGACAAAAAAAATAAAAAATAAAAGTGACACATTGCATATTGTCCTCACAATAGTTTTACAGAGCACAGTGTGTGGGCATGACC
>PVJA010012932.1:0-27356 GCA_004027025.1 Myocastor coypus
TTTTTTTTTTTTTTTTTTTTTTTTTTTTTTTTTTTTTTTATGTATTTTAGTACAGGGTCTCACTACATAGGTCGGACTCATAGTGATCCTCCTGTTTTCAGCCTCCCAAGCCCTGGGGTTGTAGAGGTGCCACCACAGCCAGTCTCAGTCCAGTCTCACATGCTCTGGGGCTGGGGAAAGCAGGGCACACCAGGATCAACCCAGCTGCTGCGCTCTGCGTAAGCAGCCACTTTAGTCCTCTGAGCTATCCAGCGGGCATTAACAGTGTGATCATATAAAAGGAAATGACATATATACATACATAATATATATATATTTGTTTATTTTTGTGGGACTGAGGTTTGAACTCACGACCTTGCACATGCCAGGCAGGTGCTTGTGCCACGGAGCTATCTTCCCCGCCCTGGAAATGACTAATTTCACTTGGCTAGGTTTCACATGTTTGATAATAGTCACATGTGTTGGGGACTGAGTTTCCATCTCCTTAATTAGCAGTTGCCTTGGTGGAAGGCTTTCATTTTAAGGAGTTTCCTCTTTGGGAGCTTTGGAATCATTTGTGTGAGTCAGCCAGAATTTACCTATTCACAAGTGTGTATGTATTCCCCTGGTGGCACTGCACATTGAGCGTGGCCTTCACACGGAGCTCGGTTGCACCCCCAACCTCCCACCCCTCCTGCCCTTCCTCTCTGCATGCCCATTGGCTAGGCTAGCAGAGTTGCCCGTGCTGGGCTCACACCTGCAACCCATTCTTGCCTTGGGGTTTTTGTGTGTTTTGTTTCATTTCATTTATGGATGTGGTGCAGGGCCTCACTACACAGCACAGACTTGCAGTGATTCTCCCTTTTTCAGCCTGCCCAGCTCTGGGATTACAGGTGTGTACCACCCAGGAACGGGGCCAGCACAGCATGCCGGACCTGGGATTAAACCCTGGTCCCTGCGCTTGTCAGAACAAGCACTTGATCCGCTGAGCTGTCTCTCCAGTCCTGCTTTTCTGTTATAGTCCTCTTTTGGTTTTTGTATCCCAGCCTTGAAAAATAGAGTTGAGAACCCTTCACTGGGTTAGTTTCTATTGTGCTCTGGAATAACTGTTAAATCAGTGTTGTCTCTAAACTGCTTGGTAGAATTTGCACGCTGATATGTTCTTTATGGCGTAGATTTGGGGCATAGCTGAATCAATTTATTTGATTTAGGATTACTCACATTTTTTCTTAAACAATTTTGCTATATTTATCTAGAAAAATAAGATTTTTTTTTTTTCATTAAACCACATGTAATATCCTATACAGTTTTTCAAACTTCTGTTGTGTTTCCCTTTTCAAATATCTAGTAAGGCATATTTAACCTTCTCTCGTTTAACCTTGATAACAGCATGACTCTGGTCCTTATCTGATAGCCATCTCTCCACTTTCTGTTTATGCTTAGGAAGGGGCTCTTGCTGCCGTCACCCAGTCTGGCCATGAGCTCCCAGCGTGCACAGGCACCCGTGGCGAGTCCCAGGCCCGCAGGGATGCGCCCTGCCCCGCAGCTCTTGGTGCTGCGCCTTGCTTTCTACCCCTCCTTCCATGCTCTTCATGTTGTCTGTGCTCACTCCTCAGCTTGAGCCTTCCTTTGAATGTAAGCATCAAGACCATTGCCCGGGCATCACGTTGCCCGCATCCCGTCAGTTTGAATACGTGCTTTTTCTTTTATCCTTCTTTCATCGGCTGGGATTCAGATCTTTTCTTCTTTGCGGCACCGGGGACGGAACTCAGGACTCTGCACTTGCCAGGCAAGCTTATTCTACTGAGCTGTCTCCCCGGCCCCTTCAGATATTTCTCTTAAGTTCGTCAGTAAGTTGGATGAAGGATTATCATCTGGCTGTGTTCAGTGGGGCACTGTGGTTGCACAAAGTGCAGGCACCACGCCCAGCAAATGCGAATGCATCCCAGAAAGGCTCCAGGCTAGGGGGTGCCAGGCAGCAGCTTCAAAGTGGATGATTAGAATGCATGATTTGCCACTTAGATAACACTGCAAGCGTTTGCTAGATTTTTAAAGAACTCAGTTGGGTCCTCTGTTCATTCCCGGCCTTCGAGCTGAACTGAAGGCTTATTTACCTTTCAGTGGAAAGTCCGCCCTTGAACGTGTGTCCCGGCATGGGTGTTCAGGTGTGTGGAGAAGGCTTCCAGTACCCTATGTCTTGCCCCCAGGTGTGAGGATGCCTTAAGGAAGAACAAGAGCTTAATTGGACCTGACCAGAAGGAGTATCAGAGGGAGCTGGAGAGGAACTATCACCGCCTCAAGGAGGCCCTGCAGCCGCTCATCAGCAGGAAGATCCCTCAGCTGTACAAGGCAGTGCTGCCCGCCACCTGCCACAGGTGTGCCTGCTCCTTCTCTTACTGTTGAGCTCTTTAGAAAAATAAAAGCAATGAAATTGTTCCCATAGTGAAGCAGGATAATGTTTATTACATGGCTTCGAGTATCGTATCCCCTGCGGCCAAACAGTAAAACTAGTCCTTTGCCCACTCTGCATTACTCAGGCTGTGAGGTAAGTTATTTCCTCCTGTAACCAGAGAATCATAATGTTGCCATAAACACACATCAGCCTGAAGCAGCACTTTAAGTCTGCCCTAAAACGATTCCTTTTAAGTCCTGGCATAGGCAGCTGTGGTGGCGTACGCCTGTAATCCTACCACCCAAGAGGCTGAGGCAGGAAAATTGTGAGTTCAAAGCCAGCCTGGGCTATATAGTGAGATCCTGCATCAGAAAAAGTAAATGCAGCCTTTCTGGTACTTTTGTGGAAAAATTCACTAGCCTGTTTCATTTCCTTAGCTACAACTGTAAATAATGCAGTTTTCATTTTTTAAGTTTTGGCAAAATAGACACGGAAACGCCTTGGAGTTTTGCGCAGCTGAATCCTAGCTCTGCTTGAGCAGGTAATCTCGTCTGCTTTTTGGACTTACCTCGGTCCCACGAGATGGCAGTACTCATGCTGAAGAGGTTGTTGGGAGTGAAGGTGCTGCATTGCAGAGTCCAGGGCAGTGCCTGGCACTTGGCTTTTCACTGTCTGCCTTACGGAAAGGACACAGGAAACTGCTAGGCATGAGCCAGCTCTCCTGCATGTTGCAGTGTAGATGCATAGATATGCAGCTGCTCCATGTGGCGCCGCTCTCCTCAGGACCCTTTTCTTTGAGTAACAATGAAGAACACTGCTATAAAATGTAACTGTCTTCTAAACTAGGATCTGCAAGGCCGATGGAGCTGCCTAGGGAAAAGCAGCGTAGATACAGGGCATCCTACAGTGCAGAAGGAAGTTGACCTGGTTGTTCAGCTTAACCACTTGGAAATTAGTCCATATCCTTTAACAGTCTGATATTTTTCCACTTGGAAATCTGTAGAAAAATCTACTCCCACCCATTCATGTGCCTCACTGTGGTGCGAGGCAGGGAGAGCACAGTTGCCTGCATTCTTCCCTGGCCTTCCAGCAGGACACCCTGACTCCCACCATACCCAAGGCCCCATGTGTGCGAGGAGGCATCCTCACAGAACGCCAAGGGCAAAAACCCCCTCCGCCCCCAGGCCTGCATGGTCCCCGGCAGCCCAGTCCCAGCCTGCCTGTACCCTCAGCTGGGCGGAAGGCTATGTCTTTCCTGTCAGAAGGCATCCTCAGTGGCAGGAAGGGTAAGCCAGAGAAGCCAAGGGCAAAGGAAAGTGCAATGAAAGGTAATTCTAGACCGACTTCACTCCCCAGTCCTGCCCGCCGTGATGCCACGCCCACCACCGAAACCAGGCATGGAGGATCACAAGTGCAAGCTGCGAGGCAAGACTCGCACCAAATAAAAAAAATAAAAGATCTTTAAAATTTTTTTAAAAATATTATCCCTCCCAACCTTAAGAATTTAGAAAATAAAAATATCTTAGAAGGTCACTAAGATAGATCAGCAGGTTAAAGTGCCTGCTTAGGCAAGCGCAGGGCCAGCATTCCATCCCCAACACCACATGCCACACCAGCCCCGCCCCTGGGGCATGCTGAGGTGCGTTTGTTTGAGCCTGGGTGTGGTGATGTCTGCCTGTAATTCCAGTGCTTGGAAGGCTGAAAACAGGAGGATCACTACAAGTCAGATCTGTGAAATGAGACTGTGGAGACCCTGTCCTAAATACAGAAAAAACCCTTAAGTTTTCCATTTAATTTGTAGTATAGTAAATATTCATACATACATTCCTATAAGCAAGTTTTCTAGATTCTTAAATCTGAGACAGCAGGCACTGGCAGTGGGGTTCCAGTCCCCAAACCCAGCATGCTATGCCAGCCCCACCCCTGGGGTACACTGAGACAGTGACTGAGACTGGGCGTGGCGGCGCCTGTCTGTAATCCCAGCGCTTGGGAGGCTGAAAACAGGAAGATCACTGAGCCCAGTCTGTGTAGTGAGACTCTGTAGACCCTGTATTAAATACATAAAAAGCAAGCAAAAGAATCTGAGACAAAGTTTTGAAACAGCTGGTCTGACTCAGTATTTAGTATCCTAAGCAAACACCTGCCTCTTTCCACCTAATAACCCCAATTTTTCCCCTAAACTCTGTTGTCCCATAGTCCTTGTCTTAGCAGGATATCTGCAGTGGCTACTAGACAAATGAACAAGCAGGGAGCAGATCTGGCCAAGGGGTCACTGTGCTCCCAGCCTGTAATCTGCAGCCTGCATATATAGAGCAGAATATGTAGAGCATGCTTCTAACTTCAAAGATAATAGACACTCATGTCCAACCTTTTGAGAGGACTCTGGAGGAAAAAGAACATGTAACACATCTTAGAGAGATACACTAAAGTTTTGGATTTTTTCCCCAAACTGTGGTACTCTTGTTTTCTTCTAACTTTACGTTCTTTTTCTCTAGAGATTCCTTCAGTCGAATAAGCCTTCGCAAAGTGGACCTCTAAAGTAAATGCATTTGCTTTATTCATATGAAAACAGCCATGTATTCAACACCAAATGTGAACATTAAGATCTATTGAAAAACAGAAATTGGGAAGTAATTCTGGAAGTTACGGCATTGATCCCTCGCTGAAGCTCGCCATCAGTGCCAGACGTAGTGTTCGCTGAGAATCATGGCAATGGTTTCTAACATTCTGGAACATACTATTACCCTTTTTTAAAAGACATTTTAATGATTCAAAGGTACACTATACATTTACCATTATTTATATCATAACTAATGTTAAATTTATTTACTTTGAGTTCGTATTTTTAATTTATATTACCATTTATAGACTCATTTTGAAACCATTTTAAATGTAGTATTGCTTATTTTAAAGGTACTATTAAACATGTGAATGTTTACACTAACCTCAGTGAGTGGGGCCTTTTACATTTTTTCTTCATTGGAAGAGGCAGAGAGGAAGCTCGGTTGCTCCAAAACGGCTTCCAGCAGAGCTGAGCACAGCAGCTCAGGCCTGGAATCCCAGCAGTTTGGGAGGCTGAGGAAGGAGGCCAGCCTGAGCAAGGTATTGCCATAAATCAGAAGGCAGACAGTGTAGGTCAGAGTAGAAGGCCCCTAGGTGTCATCGCCAGTACTACCAAAACAACAGCTCCAAAATTAGCAAGTTGAAAATCAAAATTGAGTCACTTTGCAGACTCAAATAACCCAAATTTAATTAATTAATGTATAGAAAGATATTGGTAACTGTTATGTGAAATTGTAAATTCCCATTTAGCCCCACGAAAGATAAAAAACGTTCTCTATAAATGACCAAGTACAGATAGTTAGCATGATCTTTTTGGCTCTATCTTGTTAGGAGTTTGAAGTTAAATAGCCAGTCGGGTTTTGTTTCTGTTCCTTGTGATACTGGTCTGATTTTCCCAGGCTGGCCTCTTACTTACAAGTGTGCCCTACCATACCCTGCATCGGTCACTCTTCGGTTATGTCAACCACAAAATTAGAAATCTGCCTTAAGGTGATTTTATATCACCATAAAGGTAAGAGACAGGGACCAGGGAGATGGCTCAGGAGAATAAGCACTTTCCTGCCAAGTGCAGGGTCCTGTGGGGTGTGTGTGTGTGTGTGTGTGAGAGAGAGAGAGAGACAGACAGACAGACAGACAGAGAGACAGAGACAGAGAAAGAGACAGAGAGAGACAGAGACCAGGGTTCGACCTCATGACCTTGCACCATGTGAAAAGTAAAATAGCTATTACTCAAAATCAAGCAATTTATTTAAAATTGGAACTTCAGGCTGGGGTGTAGGTCAGTGGTAGAGTGCTTGCCTCGCATGTGCAAGGCCCTGAGTTCAATCCCCAGCACAACAAAAAAAGGAAAAAAAAAAATTCATGTGAAAAAGTAACACAGGAGCTTCAATCCCCACTTCCAACAACAACAACAACAAAAAAAAAAAAAAAAAAAAATGCAGGGGCCAGGGAGATAGCTCAGTAGAATAAGCACTTGTCTGTCTGGCAAGTGTAGGGTCCCGAGTTCAAACCCTGGTACTGCAAAAGAAAAAGTAATACAGAAAACAACTTTTAAGATACAATTGCAGCCAGGCGTGATGGCACACGCCTATAATCCTAGCACTCAGGAGGCTGAGGCAGGAGGATCGGTGTGAGTTCGAGACCAGCCTGAGCTACCAAAGTGAGCTCAATGCCAGCCTCAACTGCATAGTGAGACCTTGTCTCAAAAAAAGCAAAAAAAAAAGATACAATTGCATATCAAGCTTCTCTGAAACCGTGTGTGCTCCTGACTTGGGCAAGTGTCCAGGCTGTTGCGCAGTGCTGTAGCTAGAGTGCTGACACCCCTGGGCCACTCATGGGTTCACGCCCATTACTCACGGACTGACCACATGTGGCTGTCAGCAGTCCAGTCACCTTGTGGCTGGCCCGTCTCCCCACTGAGCTCCATGGAGGACAGGTACTTGCCATCTCAATACCTCTTACCTACACTAACTCACAGACTGAGCTACCGAGAGGCTTTTTGAAGGATCCTACATCGCTGGACCAAAAGGAATGATGGGAAGTCAAAAGGGATCACCTCAGGAATGGGCTTGGGTGAGGGACAGAGCGCCTGCCTGGCGGCCAGGCAGGGCCTGCACGGCTCTGGCACTGCAGATAGAGGAGAGCCAGGGACACAGGAAAGGCAAGCGGCTAGGAGCAGAGACTCACACCCAGGATTGCTGGCAAGGGGGAGGCAGGAGGAGGGCACACAGCAAGGACAGCGTAACCTGAGCCAAGCCACTGCGCCACAGGTCACGTTTAGTGCAGCTGGGCCATTTCACACATTTTAGTAACAGCAGAAACTTTATGATTTAGTTATTCTGTAGCACTGATTATTTTCTGAGTTGGAACAGAGGCTTACGACCTTTAGTATCATGTAACTCCTTACATTATATATATATATATATATATATATATATATATACACACTGTCCTAGGCTGGGCATGGTGGGGCAGCCTGTGCTCTCTGCTCTCCAGAGGCTTAGGCAGAATCAGGACTTTGAGCACTTGAGCTACAGAGCAAGTTCAGGGCCAGGGGACTGCAGAGCAAGACCCTGCCTCACAAAGAACAGGGTTAGTCAGGGTTAGGAGAGCCCCAAGCTCTACCCTGCACTCATTTTTATCCTTTGGAGATAACTTTAATCTTTCAGTTATTGAGTAATTAGTCCACATTTTTTCTGCATTTCCTAGCTACACTAAGCAGTGCATAGAAAATTGCATTCCAGGTAAGGAACTGATAGGGCGCCTTTCCGCCTTACATCACTAGCTCAGTTTACCAAGTGCTTTCACATTTTTTTTTCTTTATGGAACCAGGGATCGAACTCAGGACCTTGCCAGGCAAGCACTTATACACCTGAGCTACCTCCCCAGCCCCACACTCTTTCGTTTAAGTCTTACAACAAGCCGAAAAAACATTAAGCATGAAAGAAAAATAACTTTTCAGGCTTATAATGAGTATTATCAGGCCGGTGGCCCATTAGTTCAAGAGCAGAACAAGGACAAGATGGCAGCCCCCAAAGCCACAGCACTGCCTTTGGGAGGCAGGCAGTTTGATGGCTGCCGTGTACCTAGCACGAGCAAGTTAGTGAGGAGCCAAGCCAGACACAAGGTTCTGAGGAGATTCACGGAGCTGGGCAGCACTGTCAGAAATAAGCAGAAAGACACCCCAAGATATATCGCCTTGTTGAGACCGAAAGCGTAATATCCCTTGCAGATGGCAGATAAAAAGTCTTGTCATAACATGGTCAAGTTATAAGAAAACGTCCAGTCCACCCTTCTGTCCTGTAGAGCAAAGAACAAGGTCAAGGGCCTAGCAACAGCTCTTGGCCTGAAGTTCTGATGTCATGACCTCCATCCTGGCGCTTTTCTCTGCTTAGTGCCACCTTTTCATTTTTGCTAGGCAAAAACATAACTTCTGTTTTAAATAATATGATTTGAAGTTAAATACTGTCTTGCCACTTAAGTTTTTGTCTTGTTTTTTGGCTATATTATGGTTGAAATCAAGAACTTAATAGTTTAAAAATGCTCTAATTCACTGTTTCATTGGACTCCACTAATATATTTGACAGCTTGTTCATGTCTTAAAGAGTAAAAGGGAATGGCTGAATAGCCCTCAGTTCTACCTGGGTAATTACAGTTGGACACTAGTAATTCCATTTAAAAAAATATTTTTATAATTCATAAAAATCTTTTCAGTTACTGAAAACATTGTAATCCATGGTCACCCTCATGATTTACTGAAATAATTTTAGAATAATATACAACAAAGCTATCATAGGCTTTGTAGCATACATATAGAATGATCAGCATATTCTTGAGTTTATTTTGGTACCAGGGACCAAACTCAGGATCTTGCGCTTAACAAAGGCAGGTTTGAACTCATGACCTTGCACTTGCCAGGCAGCAGGCAGGCACTTGTGTCATGGAACTATCTCCCCGGCCCTTAAACTCTTTTTTCTTCCGCAGGACTGGGATTTGAACTCATGACCTTGCACTTGCCAGGCAGGCACTTGTGCCATCTCCCCACCCCCTTGGCCCTGTTCTTGAGTTTAAATGAAATACAAAATATTAAAATATTAAAATACAGCCTGGCGTGGTGGCTCATGCCTGTAATCCCAGCACTCGGGAGGCTGAGGCAGGAGGATTGGTGTGAGTTCGAGACCAGCCTAGGCTACAAAAGTGAGCTCAAGGCCAGCCTCAACTGCATAGCGAGACCCTGTCTCAAAAAAAAAAGACAAAAAAAAATTAAAATACAGGGCTGGAAAGATAGCTCAGTGGTGTAAGTGCCTGCCTGGCAAGCACAAGGACCTCAGTTTGATCCCGAGTGCTGCACACTGTGCCCAGCCCCTGCACCCCAGGCATGCCATACTGGCCTGAGACCAGGCATGGTGGCACAGGCCTGTAATCCTAGTGCTGCTGAGGCTGAGACAGGATTACTACAAGTCCGAGCTGCATAGTGAGACCCTGTATCAAATAAAAATGTTTCAAAAAATTAAAATACAAATATTTTAAAATTTGTCAACAGTGACAAGTCTTCGTTATATCGAACTTGCTATTTGAGTATTCCAAATTTCTCTTGCACAGTTTAAGGTGGGCCATTTTAAATCAGTATCAAGCTTTATGGAAACACGGGGACAGCCAAGCCATGCCTCCCGATGGCGACTGGATTTGCTGATATCTTGAAGGGTTTTGTAAGGGAGATGAACAAAGAGTAAAGGAGGCAAGTGGAATGGTAAAATACTTCTAAGATCAGTTTGATTGAAAAATCCATCACCTATGCATATAAATTGAGCATAAGAATGAATGCATCTTGCTGGGCGTGGTGGTGCACACGTGATCACAGCACTTGGGAGACCCAGGCAGGAGGATCAGTGCAAGTTCAGAACCAGCCTGGGCTACAAAAGTGAGCTCAAGACCAGCCTGACTACATAGCGAGAGACTGTCTCAAAAAGACAAAAACAAAAAAAGAACGAATGCAGCTTAAATTGTTGTGGTGTGCTGTTTTAAGGTAGGTCCCTGAGACACAGAAATGTGTGTTATTTTCCCACACGGGGGAAAATAAAAACAAGAATTATGGGGCCCGGCAGGATGGCTCAGTGGTCTAAAGCGCCTGCTTGGGAAAGCTTGGGCAGCTTCAGGGACCCCGGTTCGATCCCCGGCACCACATGCTGTGCCAGCCCTGCCCTTGGGGTGGGCTGAGCCGGTCATAAAAATGAGTGAATAAACAAATAAAGGTTCTGAAAAAAGAAAAAAAATAAATAAAATTTAAAAAACAAAACAAGAATTAAAAATTGAGTCAAGCTATAGCTTTGCAACAAACCCTAAACTAATGTGCAAAAGTGCTTTGAAATTCCCACGTGACGGGGGTGGGGAGATAGCTTCGTGGCACCGGTGCCTGCCCGTGAGGGAAGTCAGGAATTATGACTTGCCTAAAAATGTCACGCCTGAAAGTTCCAGTACAAATGTGGCAGTTTGTCCCTTTGTCTCACTGCTCAGGCAGGCACAAAACTAGAAGTTACAAGAGTGCCCCTCCCTTTAGGGTTATAAACATAGCACACCAGAATAGTGAGACATGCAACTTCTTTTTGACTTAGCGAAGTATCCACCCAAATCAATGTTCATCTTAGTTTCTTTTTTTTTTTTTTTTGTCTTTTTGAGACAGGGTCTCGCTATGCAGTTGAGGCTGGTCCTGTGCTCACTTTTGTAGCCCAGGCTGGTCTCGAACTCGCACCAATCCTCCTGCCTCAGCCTCCCAAGTGCTGGGATTACAGGCATGAGCCACCACGCCCAGCTCATCTTAGTTTCTTTTCTTAAAAAAGTTTACAATGACAGCTATAAGAGAAACTGTAAACTCTTGTCACTCTACACAAGTGCTGGTTCCAAGAGCGCTCTACTTTATTAGGTTTTGCACTCATGAATCTCACAGTGTGGGCTGGTCACCGAGTCAGTCCAGGGAAAGGGGGTATGAAGAGACAAAGGAAAAGAATTTTTGGTCTGTAGGAATCCAAATTGCTGGATACTCTGTATTTATTGACAGAATGTTGAATTGTAAGAAAGTTACTGTTCCAATTTGTGTCAGTTTCCTCCAAGATATTCCAACTTAAATTGTCCAAGACTTTTGGCAACATAGGCTAAGCTGCTCAAAGTGAAAATGATTATTAGTAAGTTTATGTTAAAGCCACTGCCAACAAAAAGTGGGAAAAACTACTAAAAACGTTTGCCCTTCCTTTCAAATAACACATAGCCATTACCAGTGCTCATATACAAAACACCTGCAAAATACAGAGCGTGTAGAGAGGAAAACTAACAAAAAGGAAGAGATGGGTGAGTGGCGAGAAAGACACCCCGAAAGCAGGAAAGTGGGCTCCACTGTGTCTCGCACAGACAGTGCTTGCTTAGCAGCTCTTGGCTAGAGGTGGATACGGAGCACACCCGCGATGACGGTAGACCTCGCTCAAGGGCCGACCACATAGCTCAGTGAACGAAAGCCCCTGCTGGCCGCCCTGCCAGCCCCATCCCTGGAGCCCACCGAGACTGGACTGCGACAGGTGTGGTGCCACGGGCCTGTAATCCCAGCATCCGACCTTCGTAGTGAGACTCTGTATTTTAAAAAAAAACCCACTCCGCTGCTGGAAGGATGGGTGACTGCCGCAACCAGGCAGCTCTGGCTCCACCTTGTACCTCAAGAATGCAGACAGTGAGCTTGGCGGCCATCTCTCTTGCTGCTCTCGTAGCCGCCTCTCTCGCGGAGACACGAGTATCTTCATCTCCACAGCCTCCACCCTCCGCCAGTAAAACACAATCCAGTCTGTTGTGGCAAACCACTTGTGATCTTCAGCACTCATACCCTCACCAAACTGCTGTCCATTCCGCCTGGAGCAGGTTCCTGGCAAGATGTGTTAGGTCCGAATTCAAGTGAGATGGGAATTGCACCTCCTCAGAACTGTTTAGAGAAATTGGATTAGGCTGGGCAGCAAGGACGCGGGCAGCCAGCCCATTTCATAGACTCCCGGCACCGCCAGCCGGCCCCGTTATTGTAGCCCTTGCTGAGGATTACTTCTGGAGCCAACGCTCTGGAATGCCACCCTTGTCCAGGTTGGGCCTTCGGTTCTTGGCAAGTCCAAAGCTGGTGACCTGGATGCAACCTTGAGGGTTTTAGATGCGGTCTGGCAAGTGGAGGTCCCCCACTGTGAGCTGCACAGCACCACACAGGGCTCGCTGAACCTTCCAGTTCTTTTCTGGTGCTATACCTCTTCCAGGTATGGCACATAGACTGTTTTTATTTTATTTATTTTCCATGTCCATTTTATATATATATATATATATATATATATATATGTTTTTTTGTTTTTTTGTTTTTTTTTTTTTAAGGGTCTCACTACTGAGTCATAGTGATCCTCCTGTTTGTACCTCCCAAGGGCTGGGATTACAGACACACACCACCACGCCCCGTATCGCCGGCTCAGCGCACTCTAGAGCAAGGCGAGCGCGACATGAGGGGCCAGGAACCGAACCCTGGCCCCTGCGCTTCCTCTAAGCACGCGCTAAATCCGCTGAGCTATACCGCCGGCCCTGGCATGGACTTTTTAAAGCGCCATGATCCTGACTGTAGAAGGGAGAAAGAATCATGTGTCTGGTGTCACTTTCTAGTTGGCCGCACTTACAATTTTTTAGGCATCAAGAATATCTTAGTACCAGCCGGGCGTGGTGTCGCACGCCTGTAATCCCAGTACTTGGGAGGCTGAGGCAGGAGGATCGGTGTGGGTTTGAGACCAGCCTGGGCTACAAAAGTGAGTTCAAGGCCAGCCTGAACTACATAGCCAGACCCTGTCTCAAACAGACAAAAAAAAAATCTTAGTACCAAAATGTAAAATAAAGCCATAATTGGCCTTTAACAATTTAGTATAATTATGGGGCCAGTGAGATGGTTCAGCAGCCTTAAAAAAGTACCTGCTTAGAAAAGCTTAGGCAAGCTGGGCGTGGTGGCGCATACCGGTAATCCCAGCACTCGGGGAGGCTAGGCTGAGGCTGAGGCAGGAGGATCGGTGCAAGTTCGAGACCAGCCTGGGCTACAAAAGTGAGCTCAAGGCCAGCCTCAACTGCATAGCGAGACCCTGTCTCAAAAAGACAAAAAAAAAAGAAAGACAAGCTTAGGCAACCACAGGGACCATGGTTTGATCCCCGGCACCACATGCTGTACCAGTTCCACCCTCAGGGCAGGCTGAGCTGGCCATTTAAAAGAAAGTTTTAGGGCTGGGGAGATAGCTCAGTAGAGTAAGCGCTTGCCTGGCAAACACAAGGACCTGAGTTCAATCCCCAGTTCCTTAAAAAAAAAAAAAAAAAATCAGTATAATTAAAGCATTACTTTCTGTGTACCCAGAGCACTACTGTAATAAGTGTCCAAAGCATAACGAGAATGCAAGTTTTATTATAAGCCTTGTAAGTATGACAACTTGGATGCACTAACATTTGTCCTCTTTGAGAAAATCACCCCCATTGAGAAAGTGTCTAAGGTAATTACACATTTATTCTCCTCCTGCCTCATCCAGTTGTTTGCAATAAACAAAAATATTTGACCATTAATATACAGTTAAGCAATTAAGTTTTATTGACCTAGTTTTTTAAAAAGTTAAACTTAAGGTCATACCTCTCAAGTCGGATGTACTATATACAAATCGTGCAGAATAGAGTATGAAGAGATACAAATTAGTCCATGCCCAAAAGATGTACTAGAATACAGAGTCATCTTCATAAATATATATAAAATTCTTGTGACGATAAAAGGGACCATCTGCTTTTTCTGGGACTTTCAAAAGTGAGTCAAGGCACGGTCACACTCCCCAACGTGCACACCTGCAGTGTATGTGCCTCAGATACAGCCCATCAGAGCTCAGGCTTCGTGGCCGTGATGAAACTGAATCTACTGCATGGGACTCTGTTCCTTAGGTGAACTAGCACAGACCTATAAACATTATGTAGATAATTTCTCCAAAATGTGGAGAATAGATACAAGCACTTTACTTTAAAAAGCAAACACAAAAAGACTGGCTTAAATCCAAAAGGTTTAAATGCTTCAGTTTTGGATAATTATGGATCTACACAAGTTTGTTCCCAGGAGCTATAACATTAAGTGTCTCTAGGAAGGTAAACGAACTCTAAAAATTAACATGGTTTGTCAGTATTTCAAATCTTACTATTATTATACAAAAACTTAGAAAGACCCATAATATCCAGTAGCTTTAAAAGATAAGCTAAAAGATAGTTTGCTGTAATGAACTTTATCAATATTGGCCACGCCTGTTTAACATATACACAGGGAAAATATACCCACTCTATAATTTCTTATAAAATAACAGGTAAGGAGTCGACGTAGGAGATGTAGAAGGGGAAAGAGAGTTCAGAAAGTCCTTCTCTTCAGTAACTTTCACTTCAGAATCATCAAAAAGCAACCACTTCCCCTCATATTCCTTTAAACTTTGTACTACACAAGAAATTTTGTTCTCAAATCCACTCATGCCTGCTTGGTCCCTTGATCCCTTCTTCCTGTCCACTTCGTGTGCCCCGTTAGTACTGTTCACCTCACCACTTCTATTCTCACCAAATGCGGTACTGGCAGGCTTCTCGGGATTAGACGCTTTGTTGCAGAGCTCATAATCTGCTTTGCTTTTTTGTCCTCCAAGAAGTCCAATAGCTTCCACGTTTTTTTTGTTCAAAGCTTTACTTGGCTGTGTGTTTCCACCAACTCTCACTGACGCCTCTTCTTCGTCACACTTTCCACCTGCACCCCTTGCTGCCTCTTCCTTCAGTGGGTCTGGCTTACCTACGTCATTCATCTGGTCAACTGCAAAATTCTCCTTATCTAGTTCTAAGCTGTCGAGGTCAGTGACTTTAACAGAAGCAGTGTAGTGCCCACTGCTAATTGTAATGCCACTGTGCATTACAACTGCAAATAATCCATAACTGTCATTGGTTGGCCTTGTGCTCCATTCTTCCAGTGACAATTTGAGGGGTGTCAATAAAGGAGTGTTGATCTTGGAAAGTCCACCACCATAACAATCAAACCTTTTGAAAGGAAAAAGAAAGGTTTCATCAAATTCCATTTTAAGGGGCCAGGGAGATAGAACTCATGACCTTGCATGTGCCAGGCAGGCACTTGTACCACAGAGCTAACTCCCATCTCCCCCACCAAAATCCATTTTTAAGTTCAAAATCCTATATTCAGGGGCCGGGCAGGATGACTCACTGGTCTAAAGCGCCTGCTTAGGAAAGCTTAGGCGGCTGCAGGGACCGAGGTTTGGTCCCCGGCACCACATGCTGTGCCAGCCCTGCCCTCAGGGCAGGCAGAGCCGTCCATAAAAATAAATAAACAAACAAAAGTTTTGAAACAAGGAAAAAAAAAATTCTATATGCATGTGAACCAAGTAAAAGTGAGAATAAATCCTTAATAGTGTTCAAATGAATAATAAAAACACCACCTTAATTTTTTTTTTTTTTTTTTTTTTTTTTCTTTGTCTTTTTGAGACAGGGTCTTGATGTGCAGTTCAGGCTGGCATTGAGTTCACTTTGGTAGCCCAGGCTGGTCTCTAACTCACATTGATCCTCCTGTCTCAGCCTCCCAAGTGCTGGGATTACAGATATGAGCCACCACGCCCAGGCACCACCTTAATTTTGAATATATGCACAAACTGAAATTCACTTATTTTTATATGGGCTATAATTTTTTTTCTCATTTCTCATTTTCCTAAATTAACTTTTGAAACCAAAATCCTTCACATTTTATTTATTTATTAATTTATTTATTAATTTATTTATTTATTTTTGTCTTTTTGAGACAGGGTCTCGCTATGCAGTTGAGGCTGGCCTTGAGCTCATTTTTGTAGCCCAGGCTGGTCTCGAACTTGCACCAATCCTCCTGCCTCAACCTCCCGAGTGCTGGGATTACAGGCGTGAGCCACCACGCCCGGCTCCTTCACATTTTAGTCAATTTTAATGTTTCACTTTTTAAAGATTTGTCAAGAAACTAAAACATTTAGCACAGAAAAAGTGCGAATGTAGGTAAAACTGTATCTTGTCTTAAGGTGAGACCTACCAGGCTCAAGTTCCTGTAGCAATTTCAAACAAGTATCTATGTCAGAAAAAATTGGCAATCCAAAATGTAATTGGCATTTTTATACTTTCAACAGCCGGTAGATATATTCAACAATGGGAGAAAATCCTTTCTACCCTTCAGTAAGTCATTTGTATTCAAAATTCCTTCCCTGCTTTCATCATTTCTACTGAGACTGAATTCTGCTAATAGCATCTACAAAATATAGTGTATATAAAGAAATCATACTTTATTTTATTTATTTTTTTTTAATTAATTTATTTATTTATTGTTTCAGAACCTTTGTTTATTCACTCATTTTCATGGCCGGCTCAGCCCTCCCCAAGGGCAGGGCTGGCGCAGCAATGTGGTGCCGGGGATCGAACCGGGGTCCCTGAAGCCGCCCAAGCTTCCCCAAGCAGGCGCTTTAGACCACTGAGCCATCCCGCCGGGCCCCATACTTTATTTTATTTTATTTTTTTTTTTCTTGTTTCAGAACTTTTGTCGTTTATTCACTCATTTTTATGGCCGGCTCAGCCCTCCCCAAGGGCAGGGCTGGCGCAGCATGTGGTGCCGGGGATCGAACTGTGGTCTCTGAAGCTGCCCAAGCAGGCGCTTTAGACCACTGAGCCAACCCGCCGGGCCCCAAGAAATCATACTTTAAAGAATGATGTATTTTTAAAAGAACAAGGCACTCTTTACAATTTCATTTTGATTAATACTCAGCTTATTCTTCACATAGCGTTTATTTGTAATACTCACTCCAAGCCACTAGCAGCAAAGCACTTCAAATGAATGGTTATAACTTCAGGCATTTTGTCGAACAGAAGACTTCGCTCAGCTTCAGTATAATGATGGCAATTTTCACAGAAATACTTATCTTCTCCTACAATCCTCTCCACTGAAGCAAACTGTGAAATTGCCCATCTCAAGGTCTTCATTTCTGTCTTTGGCTCTGGAGAAACTAAAGATAAATCTTTTCACTCACAAATGTATCTCTCACAGGTATTCAAAAATTAAAGAACAAAGTTCCATGTGCAAAGTTAGCATTCAGTTTCAAATGACCAATTCATTCCTCCCAGATAACTTCAGATGTCTTTTACTTTGAGGAGCTCATCCTTAACATACCTATCTTTTATTTTTTTTTAAATTTATTTATTTATTTTCTTGTTTCAGAACCTTTGTTTGTTTATTCATTCATTTTTTATGGCTGGCTCAGCCCACCCAAGGGCAAGGTTGGTGCAGCATGTGGTGCCGGGGATCGAACCATGGTCCCTGAAGCCGCCCAACCTTTCCCAAGCAGGCGCTTTTGACCACTGAGCCATCCCGCCAGGCCCCTTTTTTTGCCTTTTTGAGACAGGGTCTCACTATGCAGCTCAGGCTGGCCTTGAGCTCACTTCTGTAGCCCAGGCTGGTCTTGAACTCGCACTGATCCTCCTGCCTCAGCCTCCCAAGTGCTGGGATTACAGGCGTGCGCCACCACGCCCGGCTATATACCTATCTTTTAAATATTTAAAATTGATCAGCCAAAAAATGCACAGGGAAGGACAACAAAAACAAGACAGATTAAGCTTGGTCTCTGCCTCAACGTGCACAGCCTCATTTAAAAGCCCATTTCTGGGCTGGGAAGATAAGCTTAGCAGTCTTAAGCACCTACCTGGCAAGGGCAAGGGCTTGAGTTTGACCCCCAGTGCCACATGCTGTGCCAGCCCCAAAGCCAGGCAAGGTGGCACACACCAGTGCTAGGGAAGCTGAGAGAGGACAATCACTACAAGTGTAGTGAACTGTGTAGTGAGAACCTATATGCAATAAATAAGTACAAGCCAATCTCCACAACAAAGGACAGGTAAAACAGTCTCCTGATTACTCCCCATTGTGTCCCATACTTTGTATGGCCTGCAAGGGACACAGCAGTGGCTCTAATGCTGTATTACAACAAATAACCTCCATAACAGTGTGAGACAAAGACCCCAAACTTATTAAGGCATTTCATTTTTCCATTCTAATAAACTTTATCAAAATAAAGACACACAGTTTTCCAAATGCTATTAAGCAAAAAGGACTGCTGCCACCACTGTGAGCCAGATGAGCCACAACCAAGGCCCAGAGAACTGCCCTTCTCCCACTGCTGCCACCACTGAGGTGAATTTCTGAGGAGGCCCAGCGACACAGGAGGTCCCCAACGAAGGCACACAGGACAGACGGGCAGGACTAGTGGCAGAAAAATTCAGAGCAACAATAACAGCCAACAGACGGTCAAGTTAGGTGAACCAGAACTGTGCTTAGAGACCAAAGATACACGATAAAAAGGCAGAAGAAGGTGCCGCTCTCTTTCTCTCTCTTTTCTAAATGACTCTGGTGCATAACTAATTTAAAGATAACAATATGCAATGTAACAACCGCTGTAGAATTCTTACCATTTTTGTTTAGTGAACTTCTCTTATCATTTTTTTTCTTTTTGTACTTTTTAAAATCCTCTTTAAAATAAATAGGTGGGAGGGGCCCGGCAGGATGGCTCAGTGGTCTAAAGCACCTGCTTAGGAAAGCTTGGGCAGCTGCAGGGACTACAGTTCAATCCCCGGCACCACATGCTGCACCTGCCCTGCCCCCTCAGGGCAGGCTGAGCCGGCCATAAAAATAATAAACAAAAGTTCTGAAACAAGAAAAAAATAAAATAAAAAATTATTTTAAAAAATAAATAAATAGCTGGGAGAGGCAAGGGTATAGCTCAGTGGCCCAAGTGCCTTCCTGGCAAGTACAAGATCCCAAATTCAATCCCCATTACCACAGAAAGAAAAGAAAGATGAGAACTCTTGCTGCAGAAAACCAATCCCATCCCCCAAATCCACAGAGCAATTTCAGATAGCCCTTGACTCTCGTTCTCTTCTGCCCTCCTTCACTGCCTCCCCGAATGAGCGTGACCAGCCTTCCTCCAGCCTTGCTCCTACTTTCTTTGCAGTTCTTTCTTTTATCTACATGCTTAAGTCTCCCCACAAGGTAAAAACCACTCTACCAATGGGAAACACTGAATACAAGCTCCCAATTTACGATGGATTCTATTACATAATAGTACGTGTGTTGTTTTGCTCCTGTGGTCTAAGGCACAAAATTAAGACTTAGCACAGGTCATCAGTTTCTAAACTGTGCTTGATTCAGCTGCCACTGCTAATTATAATATGCTCACTAGGATATCATCTGCTATAATAAGTAGTCCTCCATCTGTAACAATATTGTGGGGCCGGGCGTGGTGGCGCACGCCTGTAATCCCAGCACTTGGGAGGCTGAGGCAGGAGGATCAGTGAGAGTTCGAGACCAGCCTGGGCTACAAAAGTGAGCTCAAGCCCAGCCTGAGCTCCATAGCGAGACCCTGTCTCAAAAAAGAAAAAAAAATACATTATGAAGCTTTATGATAATAACCTCACCACAGCTCCGCACCAAAGAACTGGGGATTGAGCCAAGCATAACAACCTCTCACTCTTAATGATTTGGGAATGTAGGATCCTGGAACAGACAAATACAAGCCAAGCGCTTCCTATACACAGAAGACATCCCTGAGGAACACAATTTTCCTAGACAGAACTTGGATGTTAGGAATACAGCTACCAGGGCCCAGCAGGATGGCTCAGTGATCTAAAGTGCCTGCAGGCAGCTGCAGGGAGAACAGTTCGATCCCCGGCACCACATACTGTGCCAGCCCTGCCCTCAGGGCAGGCTGAGCCGGCCATTAAAAAAAAAAAAAAAAAAAAAAAAAAAATACAGCTACCCACTATAAAAACTTAGAAAGATCACTACAAAAACACAAGTATTTGAAATGGAAAATAACAAGATAAAAAGAAGCAAAAATCTATCTCAGACCTCCAGCCCACTCACAGTCCCAGAGATAGTGAGATAGATGAAAATGGTAGACACACATGTGAAATTTCTGAAATGACAACTTAAGAAATAAATCCATGAGGCTACAGATGAAATCAAATCAGAGATGATCTCTCAGGTACAAAAAGAAATGTCAACATTCATAAAGGAATTGCTCAAAATCTAGAGTAGAGAAATTTAAAAATAGGTAATAGGAAAAGGATGGAAACTGTAAACAGTACGGAAAGAGAATGTATAAAATATAATCTATATGAAGGCTACAAAAGTGAGCTCAAGGCTGAACTGCATAGCAAGACCCTGTCTCAAAAAGACCAAAAAAAAAACCTTTCATATGGGTATCCAGGAAATTAGAAATCCCACTAAAAGCTGACAAAACCACTTGAACAAAAGAAAGAATGAAAGGAAAGACCTCTTAAAAATAAGGGACCAATAAACAACACTGAAAAATGATACAAAGAAAAACAATGTAAGGCTCAGGTGTCAATGAAAAAGAATGAGCCAACACGACATAAAAAGACTACTTGTAGCCGGGCGTGGTGGCTCATGCCTGTAATCCCAGCACTCGGGAGGTTGAGGCAGGAGGATCAGTGCGAGTTCGAGACCAGCCTGGGCTACAAAAGTGAGCTCAAGGCTAGCCTGAACTGCATATCGAGACCCTGTCTCAAAAAGACAAAAAAAAAAAAAAAAAAAAAAAAAAAAAAAAAAAAAAAAAAAAAAAAAAAAAAAAAAAAAAAAAAAAAAAAAAAAAAAGACTACTTGTAAAATAGCAGAAAATTTCCCAAATAGAACAAAATCTGACATACAAATAAAGTGAGGCATATAGAACTCCAATTAAGACATGACCAAAATAAATTTATAACCAGCCATATAAGATCCAAGAAATTCAGCCTAACAAAACATTAAAAGCTGTTATAGCAGACAAATAGATTATAAAGGAAAGTCCATCAGAATCAAGACACATTTTTCAACACAAATCCTCAAATCTAGAGGAGCTTGAATTATTTCAAGTCATGAAAGAAATTTTAGCACAAACTGATATACCTTGAAAAACTTACCTTTCAAAACTAACGGAAAAATAAGATACTTCCATGACAAAGAACTGAAGAAATTCAGGAGCACCAAACCTACAAATAGAACTAAAAGATATTCTAGACAGAGATAAGAAATTATCACACTTTTTAGTAAAAAACGGAACCAACAAGAAAATAACATGACAAGCCGGGTGTGGTGGCTCACACCTGTAATCCCAGCACTTGGGAGGCTGAGGCAGGAGGATCCATGCCAGTTTGAGACCAGCCTGGGCTACAAAAGTGAGCTCAAGGCCACCCTGAACTGCATAGCAAGACTCTGTCTCAAAAAGACAAAAAAAAAAAAAAGAAAGAAAAAGACAAAGATGAGCCAATATGCATTAGTTAGAACCAATGTAAATGGCTTCAGTTCCCTATTAAAGACAGATTGGCAGAATGGATACACCTGCCAGAATGGATACAGTGGCATAATCACCTGCTTGCAAGCATAAGGTCCCAAGTTCCATGGCTGGTACCATAAAAAAACGAAGACTCAAATAACAGCTGTAACAAGGGACCTTAATACCCCACTGTCACAAAGACATAGATCACCATCAAGTAGACAAAAAATCAGGAATAAAACACCAACTGAACCAAACCTGTGAACAAATGGACCTAAGAGATGTCTATAGTGTTCTACCCAACAGCATCAGAATACATAACTCCTCTCACATGGAGCATTCTGTAAAACAGACCTAACATTAACCCAGCCCACACAACATGCTTAAGTAAATGCAAAAGAACAGAAATTATCCTGTGTAGCCGGGTGTGGTGGCACACACCTGTAATCCCAGCACTTCGGAGGCTGAAGCAGGAGGATCGGTATGAGTTCCAAGGCCAGCCTGGGCTACAAAAGCGAGACCAAGGCCAGCCTGAACTGCACAGTGAAACCCTATCTCAAAAAGACAAAAAAAAAAAAAAAAAAAAAAAAAAAAAAAAAAAAAAAAAAAAAAAAAAAAAAAAAAAAAAGAAAGAAAGAAAGAAAAAGAAATTATCCTGTGTATAATCTGACCATAGTGCAATCAAATTGGACTTGTTACAAAAGAAACAGCAAAAACTCCATAAACACATGGAAATTAAATCCCTCCTGAAGAATTAATAGTCCAAAGATGAAATTAATATCACAAATGAAAATGCAGATACAACAAACTGGGATCTGTGGGATGCAATGAAAACAATCCTAAGAAGGAAATTTATAACGGTAAATTTTACCTCAGGAAAACAGAATGAGTACAAATAAACAATCTAATGTTGTACCCTCAAGCTTCTAGAAAATGAAAAGCCACTTCAAGATCAATGCCCAGACCAGGGATGAAATTATGAAGATCAGAGCAGAAATTAACTATATTTGAAAACAGAAACAATGAATCAGAGTTGGTTTTTTGTATGAACAAGAAAAGGACTCAAACTCATGCACTGAGAATGAAAAGGATGAACTCATACAGATCCTGTAGAAACTGAAAAGATCAATACCTACTTCAAAATTTCTACTCATAGGATGGAAAACAAAAAACAGACAGATTCCTAGATACATACGCATTACCAAAGCTCACTCAAGATATAAAAATTCTGAATAACCCAATTATCAGTTAATGAAATTGAAAATGTAATTAAAAACTTACCAACAAAGAAAAGCCCAGGTCCTGATGGATTTACTGCTGAATTCTACAAGAAATTTAGAAAATATTTAATGCCAATACTCCTCAAACACTAATGAAATTGAAAGGGAAGCAAATCTTCCTAATTCATTCCTACAGGCAAAGTATTACCCTGATACAAAAACCAGAGAAAGATCTAAAAAAAAGAAAAAAAGAAACTACAGGCCAATCTCCCTAATGAACATAAAAGCTAAGCTCACTAATAAACAATGCAGCAACTTATTAAGAAGAAAACAGACTTTGACCAAGTGGGATTCATCCCAGGAATGTAAAGATATTTAAACATATGCAAATCAATAAATATAACACCACATCAACAGAGGAACAAAAGTCATATGATCATCTCAATAGATACAGAAAAAAGCTTTTTCAAAGTCCAACACTCATTCATTACAAAATCCCTATAGAAAATCAGAATAGACAGTCTTTACCTCAATTTGATAAAAGCCATCTACAACAAACCAATAATCAGCATCATTCTAAGTGGACAAAAACGGAGAACTTTTACTCTAAAATCAGGTATAAAGCAAGAATGTCCACTATCACCACTCCTATTTAGTATAGTCTGGAAACATTAGCAAGAGCAATTAGATGAGAGAGAAAAGGAATAAGGATAGGAAAGGAAGAAGTAAAATTATCATTATTTCAAAATTATATTACACTCTACACAGAAAACCACAGAAACTCCACCAGAATATTTCTAGATTTAATAACCAATTTATAGTGTAGTGGGATACACAGTTAGCACTCAAAAACAATAGCATTCCTATATACAAACAAACACATGAGAGAAAAATACGGGAAACCACATCTTTTACAGGAACATCCAAAAAAAAAAAAAAAAGTGAGACTTAGTAATCAATCTAACAAAGGAAATAAAAGATCTGTGCAGTAAAAATTACAGTACTCTAAAAAATGAGATTGAAGATACCAGAAAATGTAAGAATATTCCTTGCTAATGAATAGAAAAAACTGTGAAAATGGCTATACGTCCAAAATTGTTTAACAGATTTAATGCAATCCTGATCTTAAAAAAAAAGCTTTACATATCATAGAGGGAGGGAAAAAAAAAAAAAAGAGAGAGAAAAAGAAAACATTCCTAAATTCACTTTCAGAAGAGATATAAAATAGAAAAGCAATTCTGAGCAACAAAGGCAAGGCAGGAAACATTATAATCTCTGACTTGAAATTATACAACAAAGCTACTGGGATAAAATTAACACGGTACTGGAAAAAACAGACCTGAGGATCAGTGGAACAGATTAGAAGATGCAGACACAACGCCAAGCACATAGCCACCTTATCTTTGACAGAGCACCCAAGGATGTTTGTTCACTGGAAGAAAGCTAGCCTCTTTAATAAATGGTGCTGAGAAACTGGCTTTCCGGGATTAAAATTACACCCATGTCTATTGCCATGCACTAAACTGAAGCCAAAATGGATCAAAGATCTAAATAGTAAAATAGAAATGCTAAATCTAGAAGAGGAAACAGAAACATTAAAAGACAGAGATATAGGCAGAGAGCTCATGAACAAACCCACACTGGCTGGGGAGATAGTTCAGTGGAATAAGCACTTGCCTGGCAAGCACGAGAGCCTAAATTCAATCCCTGGTTGGGGGCAGGTGGGGGACTATGACCCAAACTACACAGGAAATACTTCAAAGAATAAAAAGCTGGAATCTCATCTTACTAAAAAGCTTTTGCATATCAAAAGAAATCACCAATAAGAGTCAAAAGACAACCTGCAGATTAGGAAAAAATTTTAGCTGATTGTTCCTCCACTGAAGGACTTCTATCTAGAATGTATCAATTAAAAGGCCTGCTTAGGGGCCCGGCGGGATGGCTCAGTGGTCTAAAGCGCCTGATTGGGAATGCTTGGGCGGCTTCAGAGACCGCGGTTCAATCCCCGGCACCACATGCTGTGCCAGCCCTGCCTTTGGGGCAGGGTGAGCCAGCCACAGAAAAGAGTGAATAAACAAACAAAGGTTCTTAAACAAGAAAATAAATAAAATAAAAAAAATTTAAAAAAAAAAGGCCTGCTTAGGCAAGTTAGGCAACCTCAGGGACTAGGGTTTGATCCCAGGCACATGTGGTGGCAGCCCCACCTGCAGGGTGGGCTGAGCCAGCCACAAAATCTGGGCATAGTGGCACATGCCTGTAATCCCAGCACTGGGAAGGCTGAAAACAGGAGAATCCTGTGAGTCTGAGCTGCAGTGAGACCCTGTAACAAACATTAAAACAAACAAAAAAACACAGACTGCCCCCAATTCAAAGACCCAATCCAAAAACTGACATCTGCCATGCCAGCCCTGCCCCTGGGGGCACGCTGAGATGGCAACTAGACTGGGCACGGTGATGCATGCCTGTAATCACAGGGCTGGGAAGGCTGAAAACAGGAGAATTACAAGTCTGGTCTACCTGTTGAAACCCTGTACGCGCCCTATACATACTGTCCTAAATTCACTTTTTTAAAAATTGGGTATCTGAGATACACACTTGAAGAAACACAAATGGTAAATAAAATACATCAAAAAAAGCCGGGCGTGGTGGTGCACGCCTGTAATCCCAACACTCGGGAGGCTGAGGCAGGAGGATCGGTGAGAGCTAGAGACCAGCCTGGGCTGCAAAACTGAGCTCAAGGCTAGCCTGAACTGTACAGCGAGACCCTGTCTCAAAAAGACAAAAAACAAACCAAAAAAAAATGTTCAACATCACTAGACATTTATGAGATGCAAATTAAAATAACACTCAGATTCTGTCTCAGTCCTGAAAGAATAGCTATCATCAAGAAATCAACCAATGAAGCTGGGCGTGGTGGCTCACGCCTGTAATCCCAGCACTCGGGAGGCTGAGGCAGGAGGATCAGTGCGAGTTCGAGACCAGCCTGGGCTACAAAAGTGAGCTCAGGACCAGCCTCAACTGCATAGCAAGACCCTGTCTCAAAAAGACAAAAAAAAAAAAGAAATCAACCAATGGGCCGGCGAGATGGTTCATGGGTCTAACGCGCCTGCTTAGGAAAGCTTAGGCAACCCCAGAGACTGCGAATCCCTGGCACCACATGCTACACCAGCCCCACCCCCAGGGCAGGTTGTGCCAGCCATTCATAATTAAAATCAATCAATCAATCAATCAATCAATCAATCAATCAATCAATCAACCAGTAACAAATACTGAAGGGCCTGTGGGGAAAAGGAACCTTTCTCCACTGTTGGTGGCAGTATAGAATGGTGTAACCACTTTAGAAATCAGTGTGGGAAGTCTCCAAAAAGCTAGGATAAGAGATTCCATTTGACCCAGCTATTCCCTTTCTGGATAGGTTCCTAGAAGAATTAAGAACATCATACCACAGTGATTATGTGCACCATTGTTTATAATAGCATAATTCCTAATAGCTAAATTCTGGAAACAACTCAAGTTTCCACTAACTGAAGAAAGGATTAAAACTGTGGTATTTTTATGCAATGAAGTATTATTCAACCATGAAGGATAAACTTGATACTTTTATAGATAAATTGATACACCTTGAGACCACACTCATTAGTGAAATATATCAGACTCATGTAAACATCATGTTGTGTCCCTGGTGTGAGAAACTCAAAATGCAAGTAAGGCCTAAAATGTACAATAGATATGATGAAATGGGAAGGAATTATTAAAAAGAAAAAAAAGGGGCCCGGCGGGATGGCTCAGTGGTCTAAAGCGCTTGCTTGGGGAAGCTTGGGCAGCTTCAGAGACCGCGGTTCGATCCCCGGCACCACATGCTGCGCCAGCCCTGCCCTCAAGGGCGGGCTGAGCCGGCCATAAAAAAATGAATGAATAAACAAACAAAGGTTCTGAAACAAGAAAAAAAAAATAATAAAAATTAAAAAAAAAAAAAAGAACTAGGATATAGGAATAGAGAAAGAGGAAAAAAAATACAAATTAGTTATATTAGTATCACAGTTCACAGAAAAGGTGTGTGCTTAAATTCAGCATTCCCATATCCTTATACTGAATAACTACTTTAAAGATACAAGATGGTTCAGTGGGTCTAAAGCACCAGCTTAGGCAACTGCAGGGACTGTGGTTCAATCCCTGGCACCACATGCTGCACCAGCCTCACCCCCAGTCATAATAATTTTTTTTAAAAAAGATAGTAAATAATATGCACTGTGTTAAATATTCTCTTTATCATCTTGTCTTGATTTTTTTTTTTTTTTTTTTTTTTTTACCGTTTTTCCCTTAAATAAAAGCAAAAAGACTACATCTCAGAACAAGAAACCAGAATGTAATTATCCCATGGTCCATACACATTAGAATCTAAGTTGTCTTACTTTCAGAACTATCCTCTACTTTGGAAAGCTCATCTTCTTGTACTGGCACACTGATGTCCTGAAAATCTTCTCTTCTTTCTGTTAAACTTTCACATTCTAAGCATCGAGTCCTTAATACCAGTTGACCTTGAAATAATTTTTCCACTAGTTCAAAACCAATTTGCTCTGCACCTGAAATGAAAATAGGAAAATATATACAGTTTATAGAGATTATAGTTTCATGGGGCCAGAGACATAGCTCAGCAGTCTAAAGCACCTGCTTAGGCAAGCTTAGGCAGGTGCAAGGAACCGCAGTTTGATCCCCAACACCATATGCCACGCAATCCTCAGGGCAGGCTGAGCTGGCAAGAAAAAAAAAATTAGTTTCAGTAAAGCTTAAATAGACATATTTCCCTTGAAGCAACTT
>PVJA010012932.1:27456-50778 GCA_004027025.1 Myocastor coypus
AGGAGGATTGGTGCAAGTTCGAGACCAGCCTGGGCTACAAAAGTGAGTTCAAGGCCAGCCTCAACTGCATAGCGAGACCCTGTCTCAAAAAGACAAAAAAAAAAAAAAAAAAGAACTACTGCCTGTGTCAGCACTACCACTTTCCCCGAAATGATGTGGCCAAGTCTAGTGGGAAACCTAGACCAAAGACAGTGTAATAGTCAGTTCTCTACTTTAGCAATTTCACAGAATTCCATTTCCACTGATTTTATGTAAAATACTATATAGATAAGAGAACTGAATTCCTATTAAGGGCTGGCAAGATAACTCAGTGGTCTAAAGTGCCTGCTTAGGCAACTTCAGGGACCACATGTGGTGCCAGCCCCGCCCCCAGAGCAGGCTAAGCCAGTCATAACAAAGAAGTTTAAAAAAACAGGGGCCCGGCAGGATGGCCTAGTGGTCTAAAGTGCCTGTTTGGGAAAGCTTGGGCGGCTTCAGGGACCGTGGTTCGATCCCCGGCACCACATGCTGTGCCAGCCCTGCCCTCGGGACAGGCTGAGCCATCCATAAAAATGAGTGAATAAACAAATAAAGGTTCTGAAACAAGAAAATAAATAAATAAATAAAATAAAAAATTCTTAAAAAAAAAGTTTAAAAAAACAAAACACAACAGAATTTCTATTAAAATGTGATTTCCCTGATTATAAGCCATATATTAAAATCCCACATACACTGCCAGTTTTTAAAACAAATTCAGCCGGGCGTGGTGGCTCATGCCTGTAATCCCAGCACTCGGGAGGCTGAGGCAGGAGGATCGCTGCGAGTTCGAGACCAGCCTGGGCTACAAAAGTGAGCTCAAGGCCAGCCTCAACTGCATAGTGAGACCCTGTCTCAAAAAGACAAAAAAAAAATAAAAATAAAAATAAAAAATAAAATAAAATAAAACAAATTCAGTGTAAAATTACTTTTTAGCCGGGCGTGGTGGCGCACACCTGTAATCCTAGTACTTTGGAGGCTGAGGCAGGAGCATGGTTGCGAGTTCAAGACCAGCCTGGGCTACATAAGTGAGCTCAAGGCCAGCCAGAATTGCATAGAGAGACCCTGACTCAAAAAGACAAAAAAAAACATTACTTTTCTTTTTTTTTTTGTGGGACCAGGGTTCGAACTCACAACCTTGCACTTGCCAGGCAGCTACTTGTGACACAAGCTATCTCCCCAGCCCCTAAAATTACTTTCTTAAATAAAACAAAAATTTTAGCCATACAGCTATCTCCAAAAAGAGAAAAATGCTATTCTTGGAGCTGTTAACAGTTCTACTTATCATAGGATAAGTATTATACTGACCTTTATTTATGGACTTAGCTTCATTAACATCTCTGGGTAGGGTATCTTCTGGAGATTCAAGCCCACAACCATTAGCTCTATTACTGCCTTCATCCTTTTCCATCTCCCCTTCAAAATCATACTCATTTCCTTTAGCTTGTCCTTTGGAGCCTTGGTTTGTTGTTAGTTTTCCCAGACTACAGAACTTAGAAAGGATGCTGGGTTGCTTCGTTGCAGACTTCAACCAATTTATTTTGACTCTTGATTTCTTTTGAGAGGTTCTTATGGTCTCATTTTCAGAAACACACTTAGGGGTTACTTTAAGAGGACTCTCCAGTGTATCCCCAGAAGCTTTTCTTTTTGATCTGGTTTGTCTCTGGTTCTCATCCAATGACAGGTGTTCCTTGGAGACTTTGACTTTTTTCTTCATGTTACCAAATTCAGTATCATTTTTTCTTTTCCCATTCCCTTTTGGAGGTTTTTCTTTGTAGTCCTCAGAATTCCTCAGACTGTCCATGTCTGTGCTATTAATTCCACTCACCTCCTCTTTCTGACCAGGTTTTTCTCCTACCTTTGTAGGTAACTCTGCCACATTTTTTACTTCTCTTTTTAGGAGTTGGCATGTTTCTTGGATGTTTCCCAAAATACATTGTAACACTTCCTGTGCATCATGCTGTAGATATCCTTCATACATCGGGTTAAGTTCCCTGAAAATAAAAATGTCCATTTCATCTACTCTAGTTAGGAAGATGGACTACAAAAACCTTTCCTTGGAATTAGCTAACTTAAGGTACCTAAACTTGCAACTAAAAGCAAATTTTTACACTATTTTCATTATAATAATACTTTGATCTTTTGGGCTGGTTAGATGGCTCAGCGGTCCAAAGCGCCTGCTCAGGAAAGCTTAGGCAACCTCAAGGACCGCAGTTCAATCCCCAGCACCACATGCTGCACCAGCCATAGCCCCCAGGGCAGGCTGAGCCGGCCATAAAAAATAAAATAAGAGAAAATAAAATAAATAAGTATATTAATAATAGCTGATACACAGTTTACTTCTTAGAGGTTTTACTAAAAATTCCTTCTTATATTACATACATATATATATATATATACACACACACACATATATACATATATATACATATATACATATATATACATACATATATACATATACATACATACATATATATACATATATATATACATATACATACATACACATATATATATTCCTCACAATAACTCCAAGTGGTAGGTGCTATTATCACATCTGAGGGCAACAGTAACTAAGTCAGAAATTAAGCACCTTCCCCAAGGTCACAAAGCGGAGGTAAGACACAAAGCTAGGATGTAAGCATACTTGATGCCCACCATGCTACAGTGCCTCTTACAAAGAAGTAAAGCTACGTGCTGTCCCATGTCTACTTCAAACTAAATAAATGAGTTTTAAAATACCCTATTAGAGAGGCTGGGGAAGATAGCTCTGTGGCACAAGTGCCTGCCTAGCAAGTGTAAAGTTGGAGAGTTCAAACCCCAGTCCCGCCCCCTCCTCAAAAAAAAAAACCCTATTAGGGTTACCCCTGGGAACCCCTCCTGAAAATCCAGGAGCTGTTCTAATTTCTAATAAAACTGCTCTAACATAAAAATATTTTTTAAAAACCTCTATTAAGTTTAAGTATTATTTTCTAACTAAGTTTTTTGTTTTTTTTTTTTTTTTTGTCTTTTTGAGACAGGGTCTCACTATGCAGTTGAGGCTGGCCTTGAGCTCACTTTTATAGCCCAGGCTGGTCTCGAACTCGCAGCGATCCTCCTGCCTCAGCCTCCCAAGTGCTGGGATTACAGGCGTGCGCCACCACGCCCTGCTTAAGTTTCATTTTTTAACAATGTAACCCTGTTAACTGACAGGTTTTTTCTAAACACATGTAATAAAAATAAAACACATGAAATTCATAGTTCTTACACATAAGACATTCCTAACCTGAAATCCTTAGGATCACATCTTTGGGAATTCTGCAATTTTCAGATCCAAAGATGATAAAGCATGTAAGTAAAACGTGAAAGATATGCAACGATACTCTAGTTGATTTAAACGCCATCACTGTTTTCATAGAAAAACTCATAAATATTCACATTAGTGATAAAAAGTGACTCAATAGCCGGGCGTGGTGGCGCATGCCTGTAATCCCAGCACTTGGGAGGCTGAGGCAGGAGGATTGATGTGAGTTCGAGACCAGCCTGGGCTACAAAAGTGAGCTCAAGGCCAGCCTGAACTGCATAGTGAGACCCTGTCTCAAAAAAAAAAAAAAAAAAAGAAAGAAAGAATAAGAGTGACTCAATGGCCATCAATAACCTTATCCAAATTAAAATCTAAGCACAGGGACTGGGGTTCAATCCCCAGTACCACATGGCACAAAATGCTGTGCCAGCCCCACCCCAGCACACCAGCCATGGAGACCTGGCATGGTGATGCACCCCTGTAATCCCAGTGCTGATGAGGCTGAAAACAAGAGGATTACTATGAGGCCAAGCTGCTTAGTGAGACCCTGTAACAAATACATTTAAAAAAATGAAAAAATCCAATAAACTTAATATCAATTTTCTGAAGACATGTCCATGTTTTAGAGCTTTGTGGATATAAAGGACCAAGAACCTGGTGTTTCAATCTTCTATTAATTTACATGTACCTCTCCTGGAAGACTAGAAAACAGGCAGTGCATCAGACCCATGAACTGTACAGGCAGTACCTGAGCGTGTTAAGCAGTCGTCTTGGCTGAGTTGCAAGCTCATCAGTATACTTCTCCGGATTTAAGAGGAAACTAGCCTGAAGCTGTTCAACTGAAATGATTAAGGACTGTAAACTGCATATAAGTTCGTAACTTGCCAAAGAATCCTCTCTGCAGTTTCCCTGACAAGAAAAGGAAAGCAGTATTTTCACTTATGAACAGATTAAGCACCATCTTCATTCTGGATTGGTCTCACTGCGCAATACTAGCTTTTCTAAATTCAAAGTACTAACTTTGCTAAGCATGGTGGTGCATGTCTGTAATGCCAGTCTCTGTCTCTTGGTGACAGAAAACAATGTGACCTTGATCCCAGCTTTGTTTCACCCCCAGATTGAGTCTAAGTTACTGAACTGCCCCAGGTGGGCCTTGTAATCATTACACTTGACCCTCAGAGTACTGTGCTAAGTAGACTATGCCACCATGCCTGGCTATGAAATTTTTAAAGAGGATTTTTAAAGTACCATTCTCCGTGACAACCGTTGTCACATGAAAGATTTCTTTAAATGCATTTATTTTTTAAAGTTGGCACTAATGGGCCCGGCGGGATGGCTCAGTGGTCTAAGGCGCCTGCTTGGGAAAGCTTGGGCAGCTTCAGGGACCCCGGTTCAATCCCCGGCACCACATGCTGTGCCAGCCCTGCCCTCGGGGTGGGCTGAGCCGGCCAAAAAAAAATGAGTGAATAAACAAAGGTTCTGAAACAAGAATAAAAATAATAAATAAATAAAAAGTTTTTTAAAAAAATAATAAATAAAGTTGGCACTAAGGATATATGGCTCAATGGTAGAACATGTACTCAGCATGGATCATAGGTTCAATCCTCAAAAACTCCTAACAATTCAAACCACAGCAGATAACGGTTATAACAAACTGTGATGGTGGTACACAAATGACAAGTGTGGCAATCAGTACATGGAAGGGATGGGGAAAATCTGGCATCTTGTTTTCAAATGCTCTTGAGAACTCCACTTTATATTTCTCATGTAGTACATTATTATTAACTTTCTAAACTTTTTTCATTATTTTTGGTTTTCTTTACCTTGTCTTTTAAATTCAGTTCATCCTTTAGCATCTCTTTCTTCTTAGAGATAATATTAAATAAGTGCTTCACTCCAGATTTAAAACCAGGACAAAAATACAATACCTATAAAGAGAGAGACTTGTTTATGGAACAAATATATCAAAACCACTATCCACTGTCATACTTTCATACAGCCTCTTCAACCCAAGATCCTTACTGCCCGACACTCAACTCGGGGTCACAGCCCGCCTACTTCATCTATGCCCACTGTCTTCCCTTCCTATGGCCTACACCATAGGCCTGGGCTTAGACTAAAACACTAAGACTTGACCCAGTACTCGGGAGGCTGAGGCAGGAGAATTGGTGCAAGTTCGAGACCAGCCTGGGCTACAAAAGTGAGCTCAGGACCAGCCTCAACTGCATAGCGAGACCCTGTCTCAAAAAGACAAAAAATAAATAAATAAATAAATTAATTAATTAATTAATTAATTAAATAAAACACTAAGACTTGAGGTCACCAAGACACAGCACAAGGTCTGCACAGTGCCCAGAGATAAAGACACCAGGAATTGGACTAACAAATCAATGGGTTCCATGTAACCAAGGTCTATGCAACTGGGCTAGCTCATCTTTATTTAATATACTATTTTCTCATACCACAAGGACATCTGGTAACATGCAATTATTTTAGCTCATCCTAGTTCATTCACAAACGTACAATATAAACAACAGCATAAGCATTGTTTTTCTCAGAAATAAATCTATTAATGTTTTATTTAGTACAGAACAAAATTATCATTGCTTCTCGGCCTTTTTTTTTTTTTTTTGTCTTTTTGAGACAAGGTCTCACTATGCAATTCAGGCTGGCCTTGAGCTCACTTTTGTACCCCAGGCTGGTCTCGAACTTGCCCCGATCCTCCTGCCTCAGCCTCCCAAGTGCTAGGATTACAGGCGTGCGCCACCACGCCCGGCCCTTGGTTTTTTTTTTTTTTTTAATTGCAACAATTTATTGAGCACAATTTATTTTTATTTATTCACTTATTTATTTGGTCTTTTTGAGACAGGGTCTAGCTATGCAGTTCAGGCCTTGAGCTCACTTCTGTAGGCCAGGCTGGTCTTGAACTTACACCAATCCTTCTGCCTCAGCCTCCCAAGTGCTGGGATTACAGGTGTGTGCCACCAGGCCCAGCTGAACACATTTTTTTTTTCTTTCTTTCTTTTTTATTTATTTTTTCTTTTTTTTCTTTTCTTTTCTTTGTGGGACTGGGGTTCAAACTCACAACTTTGCACTTGCCAGGCAGGCACTTGTGCCACGGAGCTATCTCCCCAGCCCTTATTTTTTCTTTACAGTACCAGGGATTGAACTCAAGACCCTGTGCTTGTCAGGCAAGTGCTTATTCCACTGAGTTAGCTCCCCAGCCCGTTGGCCTGTTTTGTTTTTGTTTTTGTTTTTTGTTGTTGTTGTTATTGTTTTAAGCAGGACCAGGGTTCAAACTCACAACCTTGCGCTTTCCAGGCAGGCACTTGTGCCATAGAGTTAACTCCCTGGCCTCACTTCTCAGCCTTTTGGCTACGGTTAAGTACAAAACAAAATTATCAATTTACCTGAAGTATACTATTAAGATAACAAGTATTGCCAAGGTTATTCAGTCCTACAAAAGGCAACAAATTTTCTTTCTTCTCACAGTTCCCAGGTGAGGACTCTGCGGCAGGAACAACTTGGTCACTGTGAAAGGCAAAGGGAGACAGGTATAACAAAGCACCATCTGAAAGTATAAATTGTAATGAAAATTTCACAATGCTACACAGCCTCAGAATTTGCTATATATTCAGAATAAGATGTTTTAAAACATTTCACTCAACAAGCCTCAAAGTTAAAAAGGATATTAACCCTATTTTCCAGAATAAAAAGCTGAGGAACTAGGACTGTTATCTATTAGGCCACCATAACATTTCAATTACTTTAATTCTAAATGGACATCTTGGAATAATCTGAATACAATATTTAGAAAGCTGTATTAGCCAGAATCTGTTAATAAATATGAAGCCTTTGTAGCTATCACTCACTTAGAAATCAGCTGTTCCAGTTTATCATTCTTTAACACAATGGGGTCCCAGGATCTTACTTTGTAACCAATGGCTGCTACACTAGTGCCTCAGAATGGACAAGAATTAATGCTGAGGCTCAGAAACAATACAATTTCAACTAATTACTGGGGGCTGTTAGGAAGCCACTTGTGGGACCCAATTCACTTCAGTCACCCAGGAGGGAGTGCCTGCTTGTTTACTGGGTTGCTCCTGTTAGAGCAACCTGGAATAAAATATTCCATTTGGTGCTATTCTCATTGCTTAAGAATCTTTAAGGTTTGGTGTGTGTATATGTGTTCTGTATTTTAGGGAAGGGTCTACAGGCTGTTCAGGGTCTCACTACCAGATCAGACTAGTAGTGATCCACCTGTTTACAGCCTCCCAAGAGCTAGGATTATATGCGTGTGCCACCACACCCAGCCTCAATTGGCATCTCAAGCATACCCCAGGGGCAGGCGCAGGGTAGCATGGCAGGCCTGAGGATTGAACCCCTGGCCCCTGCTCCTGCTTACAGGCACTTTAATCCACTGAGCTATTTATTTGGCTGGCCCTCGTGTGTGTTTTATATGACTCAAACCCACAGCATTTGCACTGAGCTACAACCGCAGTCTTTTTTTTATTTTTAGAGGCCAGGCCAGAACTTGTGATGCTCCTACCACAGGCTCCCAGAGTGCTGAGATCACCTGTGTAAAACACCAGACCCAGCTTTAGGCTTGTTTTAAATATTCATCAGTAATTGTAGGTCTCCAGCAGCTATTACCATTATGACTACATACATGTATGTAACTACATTAACTTCAGAGCTAAAATAACTCAAGTAAATGTCAAGTCTTAGGAGACATTCCCCAACCCATCTAACACTTTACCCTGACAGTGTGTTCTTTTTTTTTTTTTCAGGACTGGGGTTCAAACTCATGACCTTGCACTTGCCAGGCAGGCACTTGTGCCTCAGAGCTATCTTCCCAGCCCCTACCCTGACAGTGTGTTCTACTACAAATAACTTAGTGTAACCTCTGAGAGGTGATTAATAACTTAATACTCTCTCACTAACCTTAACAGGCTAGGACAGTGATACTGTGAACGAGCACAGTGTGATCCCTTGGAGAGTCAGACTGTGTTTGCCCACCTGCCCTTGCTGGTCTCCATACAGGCTCTCACTAGGACAGCTGTCTGGTCAGGTCAGGTCAGTCTAGTGCTCTCAACCAAGTTCAATGCTTCTTCATGATTCAGAGTTTCAAAGACACAGAAATACACTCAAATACATACATTTCTGATCCTCTATATTCAGAAGATTTTTCTTCATTTTCTTGAGAGTCTGTAAAATCTAAGGCTCTCTTAGTTTCCTTTTTCTGAAAAAACTTCAAAGAAAGTCTGTTTTTCTTGGATGGACTACCTCTTGAAAGCCCATTACTTTCACTAGTTATCACACCAGGCATTTTCTTTCCAAATCCGAAGGAGCTGACAAGAATTTATAGAGGGCAATTGTAATCAGCAATTTTATCTGTTAATCACAAACCAAAAAAGAAAAACAAATTGCATTAATCCTTAGTTATCAGTGTAAACAACAAAAGACAGATTTATCAAGAAGTCACTACAATTTAGAGCTTCCTACTTGAAAACACAATGTTTGGCAATTGGTCCTGATTTTTGCTCCTTAAATGAAAGAGCTTGCCAAGGTAGCCTAACTTGTTTCTATTTGGACAATCTTATGTAGACCAGGCTGGCCTCAAACTTGTAATCTTACTGCCACAGCCTGCAAAGTACTGAGATTAGGGGCACAGGTCTGGGTTATGCTTTAAAGAACAAAGAACAAAAAATATAGCTGTGCACATTGGTGAAAAGTCTCGAATCCCTCCAGGGAATACCTGAGGCAAGATGCTGGTCTAAGTTGCTGAATTGCTCCGGGTGGGTCACATGTAGCCTATGCTACACAGCAAGATCCCACCTCCTAAAGAAAAAAAGGCAGGGGGAGATCTAGGGATGTTACAGCCTTCCAGCCCCAAAACTAGGGTGGAGGAGAGAGACAAAAATGTGGCCCTGAATTTATCAGTGATTGAAGGTCACAAAACATACCACGTAGAGCCCTACACTGAAAAGTTTTTGAAAGGCACACATATGTAATTCCAACACTCTGTGAGGCTAAGGCAAGATAATCGCAAATTCAAGCCCAGCCCGGGTAACTCAGCAAGACCCAGGGCCTTAGCACCCAGCCTTTCAAAGGGCTCAGTACTGCGCAAAAAAGGAAGAAAATGTAAGCCTACAATCCCAAAACTTGGGAGACTGAGGCAGAATTATTGCAAATTCCAAACCAGCCTGGAGTATAGAAGAAGATCCTATCCAAAACCAAAACGTCCATCTCATTGTAACGTATTAATTCATTTGAAATACGAAGACTAAGCAACAGCTACCTCTAATGCTACATTATGAGGTGGTAAGCAAGGACAAATGGAAAACCACAGCAGGAGACACTAACCTGCCCTCTCTTCTCAAGTTAGTGAGAAAGTACGAAGATCTGTAAAAAGCTTAACGCGTAACAAAGACAGATCCAGCAGTGCCCGTTTATACTGGTAAACTCGAGGCAAAGAGAACGCAAGCGAAGTTGGGACAATGATGCCTGCACTTCGTGCATATCAAATTTCTACGTGCTAAAGCCCACAACTCTCTAGTTTTCCAAACTTCTTTTAAACCGGCTCTTTAAAAAGCTGCTTTGACAAGGAAAAACGACAAGTCTGCTTTTTTGCAACTCTCTATCTACCTTGTTTTAAGACGAAACTTCCACGTAAAGTGAACGTGAAAGTTGGGCTAGACGTCAGTCCTTCTCCTTACGTCTCCGCGTCCAAGCTCTGCCAGGAATGCGCCACTCGGGCCCGATAAGCCCCGACCCTCGCTCGGCAGCTCGTTTCCACCGCAGACGGACGCTGCGCCCAGCTCCTAGCCGGCTCCGTCTGACGACCTCGCTCCGGCTTGGAGCGCAGCGGCCGCATTCCGGGCAGCGGGTCCGGACACAGAGAACCGGTCGTAACCGCCAGCCCAGCAGGTCCGCAGTCCCGCCCGTCCCGGCGTCGCGTCCCCGCCACCCGTCCCGTCACTGGGCGTCCTCGGCAGCTCTCGCTACGGCCCGAAGGCGCCACCAGCCCCGGCTTCGCGCTGGCTGCGTTCCACCAACGGGCAGCAGACGACGGTCGAACCCACAACCGCGGCGGGACACACGGTAGCCGCCCACTCGGGTCCTAAGGGGCCCGAGGGCCCGCAAAGCCTCTCCACGTCCCGACCTCCCCTGCCGTTTGGCCGCCTGCTCACCTAATCATGGCCCGGCCCGCCGCACGCAGGCAGCCGCCGAGCCCGTGCCGGCCCGGCCGGCGTTCACATCCCGGGCGGCGCGGACCCCGTTCCGCGCCCGCCGCTGCCGCCGCCGAGGGAACTTGGCGCGTTTTCCTCCGCGAGGACCCCGCGCCTCCGCCTGTCCGCCGGCCGTGCCACAGGCGACCCCGAACACGCTGGCGCCGGGCCCACGCCGCGCGGCGCGTCAGGCTGGGTTCGCCTCGCCCCCAGCGCGCCCCGCTCACGGGGCTCGGGCCGTGGGAACTTTAACGCCCGGCCGCCACGGGTGCCGCGCCTCGAACCGCGCAGGCACTGCTCCGGGCAGCCCGCGGGGGTCCTCGCCAGAGCGCGCGAGCTCTGGAGCCCTGACAGGCCAGGAGGGCTCAGGCGCACTTTTTTTTTTTTTTTTTTTTTCCTTCTTCTAAACTATACGTGCGCTCGAAGCAAGGAAAAGCGTACGGCTCGGGAGACCGCACAGAGCCTAGGGTGGGCCGGGCCCCCTTCTCTAGGAGTTCCGAGGTGCTCAAACGCGCCAATCTTAACAATTGCCCCAGACCGCGCCCCCGCCGCTGGAGGACCCAACCAGAAGTGCCTAGACAAAAGCCAATTGGGCGGGAGGGAAGAGGCCCAGCCAATGGGTGTGAAAGGACAGAGACGCCCACCAATTGCGATCCGGCACACGGAACGTTCTTCCGAACGGTCCTCTCCGCCTGCTCTCATTGGCTTGCTCGTGCGCGCTTTCGCGGCGGACTGGTACGCAGTTCAGCGTCTCTCAGGTTGTTGACCGCTGGGCGCCCTGCCGCCGCCCCCGGCCACCGGCCCCGGGCCCCGGCCCCCGCCCCCGCCCCCGCCCTCGCCCTCGGCCCAGCTGCGCGCGCGCGCTCGGGCGTGGCTCCCAGGAGACGAGGCTCAGAAAATGGCCGCCAGCTCGCGCGTGCCGGGCCGCTTCTGTGGCGCTGGTAGCGCCTGAGGAGTGAGCGCAGGTTCTCTGCCGGATCCCACGGAGCTGCGGGAGGGTCCTGGGCTTCGGCCTGCCCCCAGACCTCGCATCTTTCAGGGTCTCCTGTGTGCCGCGTTCTAGGTGTTCGGTTTGATTTTGTTTCCAGGCAGGGTCTCTGCGGCTCGGTCTGCCCTCGATGTCGTGATCTTCCTCCCTCGGCCGGAGGCCGGGCCCCAGGCCGCAGTGCTAGGATTCCTCCGTAGTCGCCGCCCTGAAGGAACTCTGCTCCAGAGGGGCGGGAGATGGCGGGGACGACCTGCAGTGACCTGGAGGCGGAGGCCCTCGGCGCCGCACGCTGGAGATACCGGATCTACCTTTGAGCAGACCTCGTGAGGCCAGGGCCGGCGTCGAAGGGAAATGGAACGGCCAGTTCCAGCCGCGAGCCTCCTATGCCGGAAGGAGACGGTGGTCGCGCGAGGAGAGCCGGGCGGGGTCGCGGAGGAGGCCCGGCGGGTCTGCTGGGGCCCTGCTTGCACCACGCGGCTTGTGGCCTCGGGGTAGACATTCGCATGGTTGGGACGTGGGAGAGATGAGGCCTCCGGGATTCTTGTTTTGAAGCTCAGGGATGAAACTGTGTTTGTTAAAGTCAGGCTTCTAAGTTCAGTGGGAGAGAGCAGTATTCTTAGATATATTAAGATTCAGGTGCCTGTTTCACATAGATACATAAGAAATCAAGAACCTGAACTGAGCCTGTAGATAACCCCAGGGAAAAAAGATGGAGTTAGAAAGTACAGGTTTTTGTTTCTTGGTTTGCCTCTGTGTACCATAGATTGTCGTCTCGTTTTCTTGAGGTCGTATTGTCACATTCTGCCTGTATGATTAACAGTACCAGTCGAGATTAGTTGACTTTATTCCGGGTGGCCATTTGCTGCTTGACATGGTGTATATCTGGTTGTCCCCTCAGATGCTCATGGGCTTTTGGAACATGAGGAGGAGTTTGTCTTGTTATTTAGAGGTGGGGTCTGTTTAGAAGAGGTGGGTGACTGGGGGACCTGGTACCTGGAAGAGGGTAGCTTCTCTCCTTTCCCTCTTCGCTTCCTGGCTGCCATGAAGAGGGCTGCTTGCTAGTCCTCTGCCCCGGCCCTGTGCTACGCTGGATCTCTCAGCCTAGCTCACTGAAAAGTGAGCCAAGCCTGTATTATTGGCCATTTTGTCCCAGCAACTTTAAAAAGTGAATAAAACTCTGTAGTTATGACACTAAGACAGAAGAGCAGAGTAAATCAAAGAGGACAAATCCCTCTACCAGCTTCACAAAATTTCCTTATAAGGTCAAAAGTGAAGTAATTGTTCTTTGGGCTTCTTGAAAAGAGGATATGCTGATGTCTGTCTGTCTCTTGTGGCAGATGAGATACGTTGCCCAAGATCACTTGTCAAGAAAAGGTCGGACTTGAAGCTAGGTACAGGGATTATTTCCAGCAGTTAGCTCCATCAGAATTGGCTTCAGGGGCCGGCGAGATAGCTCAGCAGTCTAAAGCACCTTCTTAGGCAACCGCAGGGACCACGGTTCTATCCCCAGCACCACATGCTGCGCCAGCCCCCCCTCAGGGCAGGCTGAGCCAACTATAACAAATAAAAATTTTTTTAAAAATTGGCTTCAGGGGCCTGGCGGGATGGCTCAGTGGTCTAAAGCGCCTGCTTGGGAAGGCTTGGGCGGCTTCAGGGACTGCGGTTCAATCCCCGGCACCACATGCTGTGCCAGCCCTGCCCTCGGGGTGGGCTGAGCCGGCCATAAAAATGAGGGAATAGACGAATAAAGGTTCTGAAACAAGAAAAAAAATAAATAAATAAAATAAAAAATTCTTTAAAAATAATAATAATAATAAAATAAAAATAAAAATAAAAATTGGCTTCAGCCGGGTGTGGTGGCTCACGCCTGTAATCCCAGCACTTGGGAGGCTGAGGCAGGAGGATTGGTGCGAGTTTGAGACCAGCCTGGGCTACAGAAGTGAGCTCAAGGCCAGCCTCAACTGCATAGCGAGACCCTGTCTCAAAAAGACAAAAAATAAAAATAAAAATAATAAATAAATAAAAAATTGGCTTCAGCTGCAAACCATCCTGCACAGTGTTTTATACCTTCCAAGGAAACCACCAGGTGCGAAAGCCAGGCCGGGATATAAAAGTACGGGCATCAATCCATCCCTAACACCTCTGTTGGACAGTCTTCACTCTAGACCTCCTGGCCATGTACTGGAATTTGACCTCTTCTTAGTCCTGCTTCCTCTCCCTGTTACATGGTGTACACCTGCCTCTGCCTTACCATATGTTTTCCAAGAAGCCTACCTGTAAGAATTAGTACTGACCCGGCACTTGGGATGCTGAGCATTGGTGTGAGTTCAAGACCAGCCTGGGCTACGGAAGTGCGCTCAAGGCCAGCCTGAACTGCATAGTGAGACCCCATGTCAAAAAAAGAAAAAAATTGTACTGGATTGGCTGGGAAAATAGGCAGTAAAATCCAGGAAGCTGAGCCGGGCGTGGTGGCTCACGCCTGTAATCCCAGCACTTGGGAGGCTGAGGCAGGAGGATCGTTGTGAGTTCGAGACCAGCATGGGCTACAAAAGTGAGCTCAAAGCCAGCCTGAACTGCACAGTGAGACCCTGTCTTAAAAAAAAAAAATCCAGGAAGCTGGATTATGGGTTACCTGGTTGGTGTTAGGCAAATCATAGCCAGCCCATAACCACACACCAAGTAGAAATGAATCTACTGACATATGTATAACATGTCAGGATTATTGAGATACTGTAGATGATAATGGCAGAGTTATGGCTACTACCCAACTCCATTGGATACTGAAAGATAACACATAAAAGTATTTATACAAGTCAGCACTAGGACCAGAATTTTAAGACTGGCTGAATTTAAAAATGTCCCAGTCTGTTGTGCCAAAGCCAGGGTAAAATGAGAAAACGTAGCACCCTGCATAGAGATAGGTCATAAGGGTGGGGCTCCTTAAAATTGTATTCTTCCAGCTCTTCTGGTGCCCACAGTGACTTCCCTACTAGAGCTATCATTTTGTCATACTAGAAGATAGTGCTGGAGATGCTACATGGAAGACTATTTTCCTCTATCCAGGCACCTCCCATCACTGCTGTGCCCCACTTATAATTAAGTTATAGCACAGCTGATAGGAAAGGTGGTATGCCCCATGATTTGTGTAAAGAACTATTCTCCAGAGAAGGTTCAAGACCTGATTAGCATGTGCCAGCAGGAGCTATGGCACTGGATCAATGGATACTTCATCAAGTCAGGGCAAGAACACAAATCTGGATAAAGAAAATGAATGCATTGAGAGATTTTTTTTTTTTTTTCCGGTTTTTTTGAGACAGGGTCTCACTATGCAGTTCTGGCTGGCCTTGAGCTCACTTTTGTAGCCCAGGCTGGTCTTGAACTCGTTACCAATCCTCCTGCCTCAGCCTCCCAAGTGCTGGTATTACAGGCATGCGCCACCATGCCCGGCCATTGAGAGAATTTTGAAGTCCAAAATCGAACATCCTGGTAAGAACCCCCTAGAGCTGGCAGGAGCTCACTGGCATGGCTCCTAGAAACATGGAGAAGGCAGTGCCTTTCATGGAATGAAGCTGAAGTACCAGAAGTGCTAGGACAGGCTAGTGAGCAAGGAAAGGACCAAAAGGCCCTGGGAAGCGTGTAAACAAGGATGAATGCATTACAGCCAGAAGACTGCAGAAATGAGCAAAGGCACAGAGGAAACGCCGCTTAGCAAAGCTATAGGGGATGCAGTGGTGCAGAAATGCAAACCTCCCAAGAAAGGTTAGCCAGGGATCTCAATAAGCCCTGCTTGGTGGTGAGAGGTCTGGCAAACCCTGACTCCTGAAAACTGCACATCATAGGGAGTACGAAGCAATAGAGGGCAGAGTAACTGTTTCAGCGAGGTGCTGGCAGAGTAAGCGCTCTTGGCTTTTCAGCACAGGCCTGCATTGTCCTCATGTGGTCTTCGCTCAGTGCATGTGTGTAAAAAGAGAAAACTAGTCCAGAGTGGGGGCGCCCTCCTGTAGTCCCAGCACTCGGGAGGCTGAGGCAGGAGGGTCGGCGCAAGTCCGAGACCAGCCTGGGCTACAAAAGTGAGCTCAAGGCCAGCCTGAACTGCATAGCAAGACCCTGTCTCAAAAAGACAAAAGAAAAGAGAAAACTAGGCACTTTTTGTGTTAATGACAATTCTGTTATGTGGGCACATCTTCATGACTTTATTTGCCATAGACTGAATACGTTGCCTGTTCCCTTGCACCTAAATTTCAGAATTCAAAGCCTTATCTCTAGTGTGATGGTATTTAGAGCTAGTCTTTTGGAATGGATCTAGTTATCCTTACAGAGTTGCCTCCAGAGTGTTTTTGCCCTCCCTGTACAAAGATGCAGCCTTTACAAGGTGGCAGACATGATTGTCATCTGTGAGCCCCAAAGCAGGCCCTCAAAGATAACAGAATCCCATGGCCCCTTGGTCTTAGACTTCAGCATCAATAGCTATGAGAAATACCTTTCTGTCTGTAAGCCACCCATTCTAGTATTGTTACAGTAGCCCAGATGGACAAAGATCATTTAAACCTAATTATAGCCCAGAGACACAGCTCCAGATTCTATCACAGAGCATGTTAGGATTTCAGCTTGTGAGTCTGGGGAGGGCACAAACGGTCCCTAACACATAGGACATCTAATCTTAGGAGAGGACAAGATAGAAGTGACGCCCTTCTGGATCTAAAAGAAACAGAGCGTTGGATTCCTATCATACCCAGGCTTAACTCATCATCTGGCCTTGCAAACCTGGTAGCACCTGAAGGATGACATTACCGCAGCTCTGTTAGTGGACCTAATGCAGCTACCATGCCAAATACAGTATGTGAGTTAGAGAAGATGATCACAGCCTCTGGTGTTCAGTGCATATCCTTGATGTGGTGGAGGACCGCCTGAGCAGTTCCTCCTTGAAAGAAAAGCGACTGTCTCCATTTTGGCTGAGCCTGACTCTTTCCTTGTATTGGACTGTACAGAGCTGGCTAGGACTTCTCATTATCCTTTCAATTGGCCTTAAGCCAGTGGTTCTCAACCTTTCTAATGCCGTGACCACACAATACAGTTCTTCATGTTGTGGTGACCCCAAACCAAAAAACTTTGGTGGCTACTTCAACACTAATTTTGCTACTGTTATGATTCAGAATGTAAATACCTGATATGCATTATGTATTCTCATTGCTACAAATCAAACAGTTTAAACAGTGATTAATCACAAAAACAATATTTATATGTTGAGAAATATTTATTAGTAATTCCAGTAAGTAACATTTCACCATGGCATAGCATGGGTTTAAATATAACAATTCCAAATAAATAACATTTTCCGATGGCTTTAGGTGACCCTTGTGTTTTGGTCGTTCACCCCCGCTGGGGTCACAACATGCAGGTTGAGAACCACTGCCTTAAGCAGTGTATATTGGTCTAGCCAAGGTGCTAGTGGTAATTTTTGAAGATGGCACACGTTTCCCTGATGAGCCACACCTGCTGCTCTCCAATATGAGCGATGTCAAGATAGGACAAAGAACCAACGCACCATGCTGTCAGCTGGGATTGAGCCTCAAGAAAGAGGCTATGACTTCCTGGGGCTTGAAAGAGTGCACATCAGAGCTAGAACACCACACCCCCAAAATATTAGATACTATCTTAATAGCATAATATAAATTACTTCTTTTTTTTTTAAGTTACCATGCACACTTTTTTGTTTGTTTTTATTATTTTTTAAGAATTTTTTATTTTTTATTTGTTTTTTTCTTGTTTCAGAACCTTTGTTTGTCTAGTCACTCATTTTTATGGCCGGCTCAGCCCGCCCCAAGGGCAGGGCTGGAGCAGCATGTGGTGCCGGGGGTCGAACCGCGGTCCCTGAAGCCGCCCAAGCTTTCCCAAGCAGGCGCTTTAGACCATTGAGCCATCCTGCCAGGCCCCTGTTTGTTTTTATTATGGCTGGTTCAACCTGCCCTGGGGACAGGGCTGGCGCAGCATGTGGTGCTAGGGATCAACCTGTGGTCCCTGTGGCTACCTAAGCTTTGTAAGCAGGCACTTTTTAGACTGCTGAACCATCTTGCTGACCCCACAAATTACTTCCTTTGATATCCTCTCAATATGGGTGAAGTGAATGCTGGCCTCCTACCTAGCCCAGCTCACAGTGCTCACCTTCCCATGATTTCCTTTCTCAAGCCATTCCCCTTCTCCACTGAATAAAACTGGAGTGCAGCCCTGAGTTGCCCTCTGTTCCAGAAGCCATTTTTATGGTTGGACTGAGGGCCCCTTTGCCCCTTTGTCGTGGGTTGCACTGGGAGTGGTAGATTCGAATTAACTTGGTGGAATTCCAGTAACAGGTTTTTAGGATTGTAAGTTTAGACTTCTTGGGCCGAGATGGGAACCAAGAAGGGACTCTGACATGTCTTTATTCCAATCACAGGAAAGGAACAGACTGAAAAATACATTTACAGTGATGTGAACAGTATGCCTCCTGTTGTACAATAGATGAAGGGACCTGGCCCTTTTGGATGTTCCACACGCAATACTGCACCATCCTGTCAGTGTCCCCCTCCCCCGCAATGAGCAGGTTCTTGGAGGACTGTTTCATAAGACTGAAAGAATTGGGAATGTACATGTGTGGTGGAGGTGCAAAGTCGTTGTCCACATGGAGAAGTCAACACACAATAACTAAAAAAAAAAATCAGTAAAACACTTAAGTGTGGAAGTAAATACCAAAGAATCAGTTATAAGTTGCCTTGGAGAATTCTTGTTAGAATCATTTAACTCTTAGTCATGTATATGTTTAACTTTTAAAAGAGAAAAGCTTTTTTTCAAAACTTTTTTAAAAAGTTGCTTTATTAAAAATTGTCTTCAGGCCAGGCGTGGTGGCGTACACCTGTAATCCCAGCACTCGGGAGGCTGAGGCAGGAGGATTGGTGCGAGTTCGAGACCAGCCTGGGCTACAAAAGTGAGCTCAGGACCAGCCTCAACTGCATAGCGAGACCCTGTCTCAAAAAGACAAAAAATAAATAAATAAAAATAAAAATTGTCTTCAGGCTGAGCATGATGGCACACACTTGTAATCCCAGCACTTGGGAAGCTGAGGCACGAGGATTGGTGTGAATTCAAGACCAGCCTGGACTACAAAAGTGAGTTCAAGGCCAGCCTGATCTTCATTGCGAGCTTGTCTCAAAAAGACAAGAAATAAAAATAGTCTTCAAGGGGCCACCAAGATAGCTCACTGACCTCAAGCACCTGCTTAAGCAAGCTTAAGCAAGTACAGGGCCAAGTTTTGATCAAGGGCATATCAAGCTGCTCCAGTCCTGCCCTGGGTAGACTGAGCTGGCCACAGTGTCCAGGTGTAATTGTGTACACCTGTAATCCAACCTTCGGGAGGCTGCAAATAGGATCACTACGATTCCCAGCTGGTTAATGAGACTAGCAAGCAAATAACATTTTTTAAGAAGCCATCTGGGCATGATGGGTCACACCTGGAGTCACAACACTGAGAGGCTGAGGCAGGAGAATCTTAAGTGTATGAGCAATTTAGGAAGCTTCTCTGAAAACATTTTAAGGTAGGATTTTGTGTTGTAAGGGTGATTTTCTTAGTTGAAGAGGTATGTGGTGCCTTCTTACCTCAAACATATCTCAGCAGATTTTCACTGTAGTGAGTAATTGTGTCTGGTCTTTACTCTTCAGTGTTTTCTTGCTGAAAAGTATTGCTGAGGTATTGTGCAGGTATATATGCAAATATTTAGAAAATATTTATATTGGCTTGAAGATCTTGTAAATCACCATTGGGAAAAGATGTATCCAAATAAATGGAAGTCACTTAAGAAACAAATGTAAGTCCATTTCAGTTACATAAATTGTTTAAAGCACCAAAAAAAAAAAGTAGGATTTGCTAGGGATTTTAAAAAGTTTTAAAAACCTAGTATATGAAGGCTCTAGGTTCAGTCCCTAGTACCATAAGGAAAAAGCAAACCAAAAAAGGTTATCTTTTTCCTAGGGAGAGGTCAGAACAAATAAATTCAGTGGGAGTAGGATTATTTTCATTTGTAGTGACAATTCTTCCCACCCTCTAGATGTAAATAAAGGAAGGCTGTATTTGGGCCCTTATTTTTAGTAAAGACAAGCAACTACAAAATCAGAGGTCAAATTGCTATCCAATAATTAAATGGAAGAAAAAGAAATTCCATAATGTCTTTTTAAAGGGTAAAATGTGTGTTGTTTCAGGATATAAATTCTGCTTTATTCCCAAACTTCAGGGTCAAGTGGGAAGAAGCCTTCTAGCCTAGAAAAAGTGCCCTGCCCCCTTCGGAATGTCTTGACAGTTTGTGGATAAGCATCAGGTGGGTGGAAGAGGTTGAGGGGGCACAGGAAGTCACAGGGGTCTATTTATAATTCATGGGAAGATAGTCCATCTTTCTCATACCATTTAGATTCTTTTGTACATTTAACCCATGGGAGGGGGGTCCCAATGATTAAACCTGGGCAATATTCTCTAAAGTTTACTTTCATAAAGTAGTAGTATTTGAAAAAGTACTAAATTCTTTCTTTTGCATATTCTTATGGCCTCATGGCTTTTTATCATCTTTTTTAGTATAGTAAAATAATTTTTTTATGTACTTTTGGGGGCAAAAAAAAAAAAGGTCTGTTGAAATTCCTTTTAAGATAGCTTTTGGAGTGAGGCGTGATGTTGTATGCCTGTAATCCCAGCACTGTGACGCTGAGGCAGGAAGGTCAAGTCTGAGCCTAACCTGAGCTACTTAGAAATTTGACAACCCAGCACTTGGGATGCTGAGGCAGGAGGATTGGTGCAACTTTGAGACCAGCCTGGGCGACAGAAGTGAGCTCAAGATCAATCTGAACTGCATAACGAGACCCTGTCTCAAAAAGACTTAAAAAAAAATTACTGACTTGAATATGCTGCATAATATATTGTTTTACTATACGTTGTGATTTGGGATAGATGTGCCCCCAGAGCCTCATGTCATGGGGTAACCAGTGCTCGGATTACATGTGTCAGTGTTGCTGAGATTATGAGTGTGAGCGCTACACTCGCCCTAGGTCAGGCAGCCGGAATGCAATACAAGGCAGGGAGAAAGGCTTGTTCTCTGCTGTGGCTCCTCCCTTGTGCTTTTGCTGTTTTCCTGTTTTTCAGCTGTCATGAATTGCTGCCCTCTGCCGTGTGCCACTCTTTGTAGCCAACTCATGAACTGGAACCTCCACAAACTGTAAACTAAATAAACCTTTCCTTCCTTACTTTTGGTGGGTATTTTGTCTCAGCAACAAGAGAAAAATAACTGATACAGAAGGTGTCTCAAAGAAGGCCACTCATCAAGAAGATCCCTGTACGACCCAGGACCGCAGAAGAGACAGTCTTCCAATCTGCTGTGCAAACCTATGCACAGAAACACAATTACAGCAAGAAACAGTAGCCAGATGCTTCCAGAAATTTAACTCTCTAAAAGCTCATCCAGTAGGCATGGAAGTAAAGTTCCAGCCAGCCAATTAAAAAATGAATAGTTAAAATTATTAAAGAAATCAAGCCGGGTGTGGTGGCTCACGCCTGTAATCCCAGCACTCGGGAGGCTGAGGCAGGAGGATTGATGCGAGTTCGAGACCAGCCTGGGCTACAAAAGTGAGCTCAGGACCAGCCTCAACTGCATAGTGAGACCCTGTCTCAAAAAGACAAAAAAAAAAAAAAAATTATTAAAGAAATCAAAGAGACAGATGTACAGGGAGATGAATCAACTATTAAGATGATCTAAGGCCTGCCTGCCTGACCTTCATCAAAACTCCTACCATGTTCTCTTGGCCTGGGCCTTACAGCCTCAATGGATCCAAGTCTGAAATATGACAACTTTGAAAGGTATTACCAGGCAGTTAAAGATGATCAAAAACATCCAGCCGGGCGTGGTGGCTCATGCCTGTAATCCCAGCACTCGGGAGGCTGAGGCAGGAGGATTGATGCAAGTTCGAGACCAGCCTGGGCTACAAAAGTGAGCTCAGGACCAGCCTCAACTGCATAGCGAGACCCAGTCTCAAAAAGCCAAAAAAAAAAAAATTACCAAGTCTATGAAAATGGTAGCAGCAGCAAAATATGCCTGAACCAAGAAGGAGCTGAAACCAACTCGAATATATGGAATAGAATCTTTTGCTCTGTATGAAAAAGCTGATATTAAGGTACCTGAAGATAAAAAGGAAATAGCTCATTGGTGTATCCTTGGAATGAGGACTTTGTGGTGCTATTCATTCCCCAGTTGCTAAACATAAAGAATGAGGTGGCCACATGGCAGCTGGAAAAGAGCTTATGCTCACTGGAATTGGTGATAACATTAGGGGCATACTTTCCAGGACTCATTCTGACCAGTTTCTGGTGACCTTCAAGGTCATGGGAAGAAAGCCCCTACTTTTGGAGATGTGTCTGTCACTGCTCTTGAATTACTCAGTTCTGGATATGAGTTTGATGAGGGCCCTGTCATCTTTAATTGATTCAGGTGTGTTACCTCCTGTAAGAAAAGCCCATCTTTTCTCAATACCATTGCAGATGCTAAGAGCATGAGCATCTATAATATTGACGCCAATGTGCTGCAGAGTTACAGAGTACAATCTGGCTAGTATATCTACTATCCCTGAAGGAATCCTCCACCAGCGAGTAAAGTGCCAGGAGGACAGCGATGGACAACGCCAGCAAGAACGCTTCTGAGATGACTGATAAATTGACTTTGCATTCAGTTGCACTCACCAAGTCATCACCAAAGAGTTCATTGAAATAATCTCTGGTGCAGCAGCTCTGGATTAATGAAAATCAAGTTCCATCCTCAGACAAGAGGTAAGAAAAACTCAGCAAGCTGATTTCATCTAGAGCTCACTACTATCTTTGTCAGAAGAAATGTGGTCCATTGTCTGAGTTACTAAAGACAAGTTTATAAATTACCTTACAATAAACAACCTACAATTAAAAAAAAAAAAAGATGAGCTGGGCATGGTGACGCATACCTGTAATTCCAGCACTTGGGATGCTGAGGCAGGAGGATCAGTGCAAGTTTTGAGACCAGCCTGGGCTGTAAAAGTGACCTCAGCCTGAACTGCATTGAGAGACCCCGTCTCAAAAAGACAAAAAAAAAAAAAAAAGTCAGTGACCCTTTCCCCTGGCTGGCAGTGCAGAGGCCACACGATGTCTGGACTTACTGTAAAAGAGGTAACCAGCAGGAGTTCGTCAGCAGAGCTGTGGCAGTCTTCCTCAAAAATATCTGGGATGCTGAAAGTCCCCAAATGGGTAGACACAGTCAAGCTGGCTAAGCATAAAGAGCTTGCTCCCTATGATGGGAGCTGGTTCTACATACGAGCTGCTTCCACAGCTTGGCACTTGCATCTCTAGGGTGGCGCTGGGGCTAGCTCCATGACCAAGAGCTGTGGTGGCCGTCAAGGGAATGGTGTTATGCCCAGCCACTTCAGCCAAGGTTCCAAGCGTGTGGTACGCAGAGTCCTCCAAATTCTGGAGGGGCTGAAAGTGGTGGAGAAGGACCAAGAGGGCGACTGCAGGATGACACCTCAGGGACAGAGAGATGTGGAGAGAATCGATAGACAGGTTGCAGCTGCCAACAAGAGGCAGTAGAACAAAGGATGCTGGGTTAATAGCCTCATGCATTAAAGAAATCAGTGAGCTTAAAGAATTTACAAGTACAAAGCCGGGCGTGGTGGCTCACGCCTGTAATCCCAGCACTCGGGAGGCTGAGGCAGGAGGATTGGTGCGAGTTCGAGACCAGCCTGGGCTACAAAAGTGAGCTCAGGACCAGCCTGAA
>PVJA010012933.1:0-50707 GCA_004027025.1 Myocastor coypus
TCCCAGCAGCACTCACACCCATATCCCAGCAGCACTCACACCCATAATCCCAGCATTGAATTAGGAATTAATCGCAAACCCTAGAAGCCCACTCCAATGAGTGCCTGGGGCTTTGGGGGGATACCTGGAAACAAACCATAGCAGTGTTGTAACTGGCTAGAAGCAAAACATAGGAGAAAAAGAAAAGAAAACCTTACTATATATGAACCATGGAAAATTTTCCTATGGTATCTATAAGAAATATCTTTGAAACCTACAAAATCACAAAGTATACTTTATATTGCTCTAAACACATAAATCCTAAAACTTAGTAAGGCTATTAGGATCCTTACTTGTGCAATAAATCATGGAAAACAAAGAAAATATGTACAAATCAGAAAGGCAGAAATGAAATGATTTGTAAATGAAAGGATGGCCTATGTGGAAAACCCCCAAGAACTCTACTGTAAAAATCCAGAACTTAAAAGTGAACCTAAGGAAGTTACAAGGTCAATAGTTTCCTTGCAGAAATGGTATTTCTATAGAGTAGTACTGAGGAATTGGAAATGCAAATTGAAAATAATAATACTTACAAAATATTGTACCAAAAGTTGAGGCATGCAAATATAAACATAAGAATAAATGTATTGTATCTTCTAAGAAAAACAAAAGTCTACATGGACTGGGGAGCTGGCTCAGTGGAGCTAGCTCTGCTAGCTTTCCTGGAAAGCACAGGGTCTTGAATTTGAACCCTGGTCCCCCCCTAAAAAAAGTGATCTATAAATTGCGCACAATTGTATAACAAATACTAGCAGACTTGTGTAGCTATAGGTCACTTGTTTCTAAATTATGCAGAAAAAGAAGGCAACAAAACAGCCTAAAGCATTTGAGAACTAAGAGAAGATTCAGCACACGTTGCTTTGTTAGTACTCTGGAAGCCAAGACGAGAGGCTGTTAAGTTCAACCCGGGCCTGGGCCACCTATCAAGGTCTGTCACAAAAGAAAGAGAGTTGGGGGCTTAGTTCAGTGCTGAGACCTTGATTTCAGTCTCTAGTATTGCACACACACATGCAAATGCACACATGCACACGCACATGCACACACATGCACACACACCTACATAGACTCATACCACCCCTTTCTTACCCTCACCATTGATTTCTGACAGAGATACAAACTCAATTCAGTGGCAAAAATAATTCTGTTCAACAAATTATATCTCTACCCCCAAAAAAGTGACCACTTATAAGGCAGAAATGGAACTTCAATTTAAAACCTGTGTGTTATCTGGACATCAACTTAAGATGCACTGTAGATGTAAACGTAATTGGAAGCTTTCTACACTGATAGTAAAACAGGGACCACCATTCCGGAAAGCAGCTTGGCGATTTCTCACAGAGTACACTCTGTTCACGCCAGGACTGAAGCTCTATTTCTACTATTTACCCTAGAGGAATAAAAACATTTATATATAAAAGTCTGTACACAAATGTTTATAGCAACTTGATGCTTAACTGCAAAAAATCAGGAAACAACCTAAATATTCCCCAACAAGTAAATGGGTAAAAAAGTACTGGGTCTCCACACAGCACCACCAAAAGGAGCAAAATATTAGTACTGCAGAAATCTGGGTGAATTTCAGAGATATGATGCGGAGTAAAAAAACTAACCTCAAAGCAAAACAAAATAAAAAGAAAAAACAGGAGTACTATTGTACATGGTTCCATTTTAAGGCTGCAAAAAGTGATATACATTTTTCAAAAGCTGCTCTTAAGTGAATGATTAAACCCGAAAATTTAAAAATAGCGTATATTATGTAGAAAGCTGATCTTGAAAGGCTGAGTAAAAACTGCAGTTGTGAATTCATAAGTTAATATAAGATTTCAGTATTTCTTGGTGCTAAGAATTCAACCTAGGACCTTGCACATGTGAGGCAAGTACCCTGCTCTGAGCCAGGTCTTAGTCCTTATTATTTTATTTTGAGAAATATCTTGCTAAGTTGCCCGTGCTGGCCTGGAATGGAACCCCGACCCTCCTGATTCAGTGTGCCGAGAGGCTGAGGCTATCGGAGTGGACCACCTAGATAGCAATTCTCATGCCCAAAACGAGCTTTCTAGGGAAGAAGAATTTGACTGACAGGATAAGTTGAATAGCCACAGCACCCAAGAGCTTTTAAAGACCAAACACACATATAAAACTAAACACACCTATAAAGACTACTTAGGAAAAAAGTAGTCTTTTTAGTTTAGCTTAAAAAATGAGAAATTGAAAAACATTTTTCAGAAGAGGCTTTAAGGGGACATCTAGACACAGAGCCCAGCAGCAGTGTAACTGGTGAGAAGGAAGTCGGGAAAGACAGATGAAGCCCTTGTGTTGTATGATATGTGTCAGTGCTGAAAGACACGACCAGAAGACCCAATGAATGTGGCTTCAGAGGACCCACTGAGAGAGAAATTAGAGCTCTCACCCTAATGCTTCAAAAACTTTCAGCATAAACAAAAGAGGGGAATTGTTGTAACAGAGATAAGAATGAAGGCTAGTTGGTGTCTAGATGCAGTGAGATATGGACGGAGCCCGGGGAGGGCTGCCGTCTGTTGCTCAGGAGTCCTGGAAAGCTGGGACTTGTAGTTGCAGGTGGTGGCTCCTCCTGTGAGTACCCTGTTCTTCGTTTAATTGCTATAGGACATCAATGGTTGCCTCCTCCCCTGCTTAAAGTATTATCAGTTAGCATTTGTGTGTGCCATGTGTATGGCATATGCTGTATCTATTAAAGTAGTGACGTATACTCAGTGAGTCCTCAGAAGCTACATTCATCTGGTCTTCTCGTCGTTTCTTTCGGCACTGACACATATCATACAACACCCTTGCTATGTAAGGACCAGGCGACAAAACGCTTTTTCAATGATTATTATAAATGCAATAACTAAGCTTTGCATAGTGACAGTACTGTGGCCAATGTGGTTCATCCGAGGTGAAATTTTCGATAACTACAAAAACCATTCTTGGGCCGGGTATGATGACATATGCCTATAATTCCAGCGCTCTGTGAAGCTGAGGGCAAAAGCCAGAAAGTTTGTCATTTACCAAGACCCTGTCTCACAGTAGAAAGTAGAAAAGAGGTGGAGATGCTTTTCAGTGAAGCGTGGGTCCAATGCATAGTGCAAAGACAATTAATTATTGGTTCCTAACTTGGTTTTCATTTTGTATTGAGAGGGGCTTGCTGCGTAGCTCAGGCCAGCCTTGACCTCGCCTCACAGCCCGGTGTGGCAATCCGCTTGCCTCTGCCTCTCAAGATCTGAGACCACAGGTATGTACGTACACCCATACCCGGCTTATTGGTTTCTAACTTAACCCAAGGTGATAATGGCTGAGGTAACAGCCAAGGAGAGCCAGGAAGTGAGTCTTGAAGTTCCCCACACAGAAAGGCACAAAATGACACGTGAAGTCAGAAATTGTGAGATTTTTCAGAATAGTGTTACTGTTAAGCGCAATTCTAGCTAGGCCTGGGGGCGCAGGCCTGGAATCTCAGCACTCAGAAGGCTGAGACAGGAGGATCTTGTGCCAGTCTAAGACCACCCTGACCAAAAAGTGAGCTCAAGGCCAGCCTGAACTGCATGGGGAGAGCCTATCTCAAAAAGACAAAAAATAAAAATAAAGCAACTCCATTTTTCTAAGAAAATTTAACCACACTCATGGTCATTGGTCCTTGAACCAAATAAATAATAAATTCCAAGTTTCCAATTCTAATACTATAGCATAAATTACAGCAATACCTGACTGGGAACTGGAGCACACCAGCTCGGGCCTCGGCTCCTCCTGAGGAGGGGCACTCTGGGTCTGATCTGCAGTTCTCTCAGACAGATGGAGGTAACCATCACTGCCCTGCCTGTGTCTTGGCTTGGGATTTTTATGAAGATCAAAGAGATAATAAGTATGAATTTTGAAAACTGTAAATCACTATCTATATAAAAGGTGTTATTATCATATTTAATGGATGCAAATGAGAAGTTCCAAAGAAATATTGATTTGATGTGAATATATTTTATCATGAGAAGGGCGGGACTTAGCTTTGTGTGAACATGCGAATGTTGGCGCTCTGGATGGTCTCCTTCCAGTCCTACCCAAAAGCAATCATTGCTCTTACATCTGTTCCTTCTCCTGTCCTCTTGAGCCCCAGTGGCCCCTCTCCAAAAGTAATTAAAACGCCAAAATAAGGGATAACTCCAGCAGTAATAAAAAGATAGTTCCTCCTCCCCAACATGTTGAAAGCAGCTGTCAGTGACTTATATCCCAAGAGTGCAAAATTACTTCCATGATGTGTAAGTACAAACAGCAGGTGAGAGTAGCTGTCTACATGTATGGACCTGAGGTTTTGAAAACCTTTTATCAAGAAGTAACTTCATAATCTAAGCAAGCTATAAGATGAGATTTCCCATGTGCTAGCACCAAGCTGCCCTCCTGTACCTCCTAACAGATCCACAGTATATGAGTGCAGTGGCTAAGTTTGATTATGCCAAATTGGTTGGTTTGGGACCCCCACCTGTGGAATCAGTAAAGCATGCTTCTGGGTGCAGGTAGGTGGGTTGTGGAGGAGTGACCACGGGGTCTATATCTGGGCTCAGTCGTCTCCCTCTCTCACACTATCCCCTTGTGTGCTTCCTGGCCATCCTGAGCTAAGCATCTTGGTTGCACCACAATGTTTCTATAATGGAACCAGAGGACAATGGACTAAATCCCCTGAAAGCAGAGGCTGTGTCAGACCTCCTTCCTTTAAGCTGTGAGTCAGGTATTACATTCCAGCCATGGCAATACTGGCTAATAAAATAATCCTAACCCAGGAATTTCCGGGTGTGGTAGTTCAGACCCACTGTCAGGAGGTGGGGGTTGATGGCTCATCTGAGTTCTTGAGGTTGGGGGCATGCAGGGCAGTGCCGGAAGACCCTCTAATGATTGAATGCAAAACACAGCCCTTGACATCGGCACAGCGGACCAGACCACAGCAGCAAGGCTAAGGGCACAAGCTTGGGAGCGATGGGAAGTTACAGAGCCAAGGAGCCAGATTCCAGAAGGCCTTCACCCAGTAGGAGAAGTGGGCGTGGGCTGCACAGGAGACAGAAGGCGGAGTTTGCAGCATGAAGGAGCTGCAGCGGAGCCCAGAGAGGCACACGTCCTTCCAGTCCCCACTGGGTAGAAGCTTTCATGAGGAGGGAAGAGCACTTACTATGCAGGATGTTTTTGAAATGGGTGAAACAGCTGATTTATGTGGAGGCATTTCTACCCATAACTTACATAATAGTCACAGAATTTGTGCCTCCCCTGGGTGTCTCCAGCCTGTGCAGTTGCGTGGCTTTCCGGGCTCTCTGCATCCCAGAAGGGCATCACTATGGGCTGCAGAAGGTAAGGGTGTATGAAAATGGGGAGGGAAACCTTCCACCCCAAGAGCCCAGCCTTGAGAGAGACAACTCCTAGTCCTTTCACGGCAGATGTAGAAGTAAAATCCATGTTCCCAGTCTTCCCTGTTTGTCAATTACCAGGGCCTTATTTCTTTATAAGCTCCACTGAGGCTCTTAAAGCAGCCGAGATCAAATTCCTTCTAACAGAACACAACCATGGCATAGGAGAAGCAAACCCCTTCCCATGTTCTGGTGTAACAGGATGATGGGGGGGAGAGAAGCAGCTAAGAGGATGAAGGCCATGTTCTCAGCATGTACCAACCCCAGGATGCTCAGGTCTTACGTTACTCTTTTCAGCCGGATTCACTCAACTGGGGGTTATTGGGGGCTTTGCAGGGTCCTGGGGATTAAACTCGAGACTTTGTCCATGCCAGGCAGGTGCTTGTGCCGCTGAGTTATTCCTGGCCCTTCACTAACTCACCACATAAACAACTTTAACATTCTGCTGTTCTTCTTAGAACCTTCCTCCGCCAGAACTGTGGAGAGCATTGTGGAAAGGCAAGTCCGTGTCTCCGAAGCACTTTGTCTGATCTTTATATTTTGACCTTGTTTATATTTTCAGAAGCCATGTGTGGAAGTGTGGCATGAGTCAATAACATAATCCAATCATCAATAAGACACAAACTTCTTGTTTATTAATACATGATTAAAAATGTATATAATAAAGAGATATTGACCAGAGCCGAGTGTGTGGATGACAAGAACAGTTACAGTGCAGGCGCCTAATTACTATGTGAGCCATGCACCCCGGAAAGTCGATAGAGTGTGTTTAAAAGGCACGAGGCATCCTTCTTCTGTCGTTGACTTCTTCCTTGTTTATTTTTTTCATTTAAAGCCCAGCATTGAGACTTGTTGCCTTCTGTATCAAAGCTGGGTTGGACGCACTGCAGAATCCTTTCCTGTACCACCCCAGCTGGCCCCTGAGGCTCCCTGACAAGGGCACAGTCCTGCCCTCACTAAGCGGTGCTGACTGATTGCCATTTGAGTTGCCAAGCCAGAGAGAAGTTGATCAGAGCCCCGTCTGAAGCCCAGCTCTCGGGGAGCCCAGCTCTGTGGTGAAGCAGCGAGGTGGTGCCGGCTCCTGCCTTCCCCGGCCTTCTCCTGCCGAGACCCTTAACCAGGGTCCTTACGTTTCAGTGCATTTGCAAGCGCTAAGCAGCAAATCTGAGGGGCTATAGATGAAAAGGGTGGTTACCATAGGGCTCAGGTGTGAGTGGCAAAGCACACGTCCACAGATGAGAGGATGGGGAAGTTGTCTAAGTTTCATTCTGGAAATCACTGCTCCCAGCCGATTTTTAAGTGCGACTTCCATTTTCCAACCTCTGCCCCATCGGAATGGAGACCAAGAACAGCAAAGACGCAAAGCAAAGCTGTTCCTCAGTAATAAGCAAACAGCTAATGACACCCACTGTGCAGAGGAGAGAATCCTCTTCGCTGCAGCTTCATGCAGATACAGGTAGCAGCCAGGACCTAGCAGTATGGTCAGTAAAGAAGACAGGGCGGTGGGGACTCTGGTGATGTAGCATTATGATGAGAAGGCCTTCCCGCAAGGAATCTGTTTCCATGTAGCCCGACACTTGGGGGCACAGAAAGAAAGAAGTATGGAGGGAGATTTCTCTAAATTCAGCCATGGATCATTTTCACGTTTGTGTGATAATTAGGACACATAGGGAGGATGCTAATCTCCTTGCTTCACACCAGGTATAATTGCTTGCATTATCCTCTTGCTAATATTAAATCATCCCTGTGCTTGCAATAAATTCATTCATTCCTAAATAATCCCTTTGTAGCCATTAAGAAATTCCTGCTTCACAATGGCCATGACTCATCCAGACGGCTGACACTGACAAGAGTTCTACAAAGCACTGTACATGGCTCCAAAGTAAATCCTGAGGGGATTTGACTGACCTTGGGAGATACAAAAACTACATGTTTTGTCATACAGGTCTTGCTTTAACTTGCCCTTAATCACCCAGCAGAAAAGCTTAAATATGACACATAAACCATAAAGGTAGTTTAGTATGCTGAGCTGTAAAAGGCTCTAATCGGGGCCCGGCCAGATGGCTCAGTGGTCTAAAGCGCCTGCTTAGGAAAGCTTGCGCAGCTTCAGGGACTGCGGTTCCATCCCCGGCACCACATGCTGCGCCAGTCCTGCCCTCAGGGCAGGCTGAGCCAGCCATAAAAATGAATGAATAAACAAACAAAAGTTCTGAAACAAGAAAAAAGAATTTTTTAAAAAAGGCTCTAATCAACAGCTTCCAACATTGTAGTTTTTCCAGTTAAACCACTACAATTATGGAACATTTGACTATGTACACAACTACCTTCTCTTGGATCAAAGGGAAGAAATCTATTGTACTAACAGCCATTAGAAAATCTATCATGTCTACACCCTGGGCTCTGTATAACTACAAGGAGGACAACAAGACGCATTGTATCAATTATTGGGAATGTATTACTAATGTGTTCTGAAACTCTCACATTGTAATTTCTTATTAAAAGTAATCATTAAAAAAAAGGAATTCCTGCTTCAGCCTGAATAAGGAGCAAGAAGACAGGCCAGCCTGGCAAAGAGCAGCCAAGGCAGTGTTTTACTGTCCCTGGAGATTTTGCCACATTCATATCGTGGTTGTTTCAAAACTTGGTTTTGATGTCATTGTCAAGATCATGTCCAGATCTGAGGACTAAATCTCACTGTCGCAGCTCATGAAAGATGGCATACAAAACTCGACTGACCCTTCGCTGCTGGGTGAGTCCCAGCTCTCCGTGACACCTGCCTGTGTGACCACAGCCTGTTTTGCTTCAGGTCACCCTGGGTGTTATGCCCTGGGTTTGGCCAGTAGAAAGGCGTGCCTGGTAGGAACTGTGGTTTCCAAAGCAAACTTGGTACAAATGTCCCTCCTTGTACCTTGTGGTACTGTGAATGGCCATGAAGCGTTAACTGGCTTTCAGGAGCTTGATTTGGGACGTGCCGTGTAAGGCTCTGGCACAATGCGTTGTCACTTTCCAGGTCACTCTGCCATTCCATGTAACATTATGCTAATATTCTTCAAACTATTTATTTTCTGTCCTAGAAGTACTTTTCAGAGTTGATCTTCTTGTACTAATTTATGTTATGCAGGATGCTGTGTTCATATTTCCTCATCATTATGCTATAGAAGTAAAATATATTTGTAGACAGATTTTTTTTTTTTTTGTCTTTTTTGAGACAGGCTCTCACTATGCAGTACAGGCTGGCCTTGAGCTCGCTTTTGTAGCTCGGGCTGGTCTGGAACTCACAGCAATCCTCCTGCCTCAGCCTCCCGAGTGCTAGAATGACAGGTGAGCACCACCATGTCTGGCTTGTGGAAAGATTTTTGCTAAGCAGCAAGACCTGGGTCCTGAAAGTTTGAATACACTACCAGTAACTTTAAAAAAAAAAAAGTTAGCTGGGCATGGTAGTGCACATCTGTAAGCCCAGCACTTGAGAGACTGAGACAGGTGGATCAGTGCAAGTTTGCAGCCAGCCTTGGCTACAAAAGTGAGCTCAAGGCCATCCTGAATTGCGTAGATAGACCCTGTCTCAAACAAACAAACAAACAAACAAATAAATAAATAAATAATACACCTATTTATTTATTAAATACGCCTATTTATTTATTTATTTATTTATGTGGTACAAGGTCTCACTATACAGCTTAGACTTGTATAGAGTCTCATGGCTCTGTCTCTCCAGCACTGAAATTATAGGCATGCACTACCATGCCCAGTTTTAGGGCTGGGGCCAGCACAGCACACAGTACAGGGGATCAAACACAGGTACCCAGTCCGCATTCTACACTATGGAGAACTTATGTTGTGCGCTTTGGTTTGGCATAGGTGTAATAGCCTCAGTCGCTACCATGGTGTTCCACAGAACGTTTTCAATCCCTTGAAAACTCATCTTCCATCCCTTCCCAACTGCTGACAGCCCCTGATCATTTTATTAGAGTCTCCACCTCCAGAATGTCTTATAATCAGTGTGAAGGCGTTTCCGCTTGGCTTCCTCCACTTAGTAATATGCAGGTAAGTTTCCTCTATCTCTTCTTCCTGGCCTGTGAGCTCATCTTTTTGTAGCACTTAGTCATAATTTCACTGTCGAGGTGGACCGCATGTTATCCACTGGCCTATTGAAAGATCTCTTGGTTGCTCCCAATTTGTGCTAATTAAGAACAAAGCTACTTAGCTGCCGTGAGTCATACTGTTACAGACAGAGGTATGCAAGTTTCACTAGCATGTGGTTCTTGATTATTTCAGGAGTATGCCCAGGAGCTGTAGAGTTGGGCCGGCTGGTATTTCAATGTTTGGTCTTTTGGGAGATCTCTACATAGATTTCTATAGGGGTTGCACTTGTTTCCCCTGTCTGTGGGCATTCTATTTTTAGTTTTCTGAGGAATATCCATAGTGCTTTACTGGATGACAGTCCTACCACTAACATAGAGGGCCCTTTAGTCGCAAAGCCTCTGCAGCATTTGGCAGTATTTGATTTCTTGGATGTTCTCTCTCTCTCTCTCTCTCTCTCTCTCTTTCTTTCTTCTTTCTTTGTTTCTAATTTCTTTCTTTTCTTTTCTTTTGAGTAAAAGGAAATCTCAGAGTTGTAATTTGCATTTCTCTAATGATCAGTAACATTTTTTTTCATGTATTTATTGGCCATTTATTGGTAGTTCTTCTGAGAAGTGCCTATTAATTTTAGTTGCCCTTTTCATTGAGCCTTTTATTCTGACAAGGCTCTAATTTTTTTACTTCTTTGAATGTACCTGATCTTAATATTTTGTAAGATAGAATGTCAACGTATCTTATTCTGTATTTCTCTGGTGGCAAAACATGTCAAATATTATTTCCAATACTTTTTGACCACTTAGATTTCAACTTTTGGGAAGCATCTGCCCAGTTCATCTGCTCCCCTTTTCATTAGATTGCTTTATGAGTACTAGTATTTTAAAGAGCATCATGCAGTGATAACCCTCAATTATCAAACGGAGTTTCTTCCACATTCATGCTTGAATGCCAAAAGGTTCGATAACTAAACATATTTTCCCATAAGAAAGAATGCAAAACCAAATAATTAGATCTGAAACCCAAAAATTATACTTATAACTTCATTTTCCAAGGACATTAACAAATTTCTCTAACTCTACCATCATTCTCAATTTTCCTCTCAAGTTTACTGCTGGTCTCACAAACTTTCTTTGGAGCCATAGTTATGATATTTTATGCAAAAAAATGTAAAGACTGACAAGGACAAGTATTTTAATGCACCTAACACAAACCATATACGTTGTCTGGGCAACAGCAGCACTTAGGCTAAAGCATCTCCTCTTTGCATCTTCAGGGAGCACAATGCAGGACTCTCTCTTGGGAGATTTTCTGAAGAAGGATTTTTGGTTCACCTATTGAGTGAACTTACAAACACCAGGCAGATTTTTTTCCCCTGACTTTGCTGTTTGAATGGTGGGAAGTTCAAGCTAGGAGCCTCTCTACAAGAGTCCGTGTAGTCCAGATACTGAACTTGTACCAGAAGAGTAGCTAGCAAATGCCCTCTGCCATTCGGCGGGTCGTTGTTCCCCTTGGCCTAGATGCCCATCGAGGCATGAGTGGATAAAGAATCTGGGGCACATAGACACAACAGACATTATTCAGACAGAGAAGAATGAAATCATGTCACTTTCTGGAAAGTAGGTAAAACTAGAAAGCATTGTGTGGCAGAAATTGCCCAGATTCAGAAAGTGAGATAGCACTTGTTTTCTCATATATGAGCGTCTTCGTCACTTTCTTCTTCCTAGGATTCAGTATCCACACCCACAAATTAAAGGAGGACAAGTTTATTTTGACTCAAGTCTTAGAAGTATCTTGGGCTGGGAAGTAGCTCAGCGACTTAAGCACTGTCGGGCAAGTGCAAGGTCCTGAGTTTAATCCGTGGATCCAAAAATAAAAGAGTTTATTGGATAACTGTACTGCTGATTTCTACTGGTCTGTTGAAAGGAACAGTTAATGTTTAAATCCTTTTTAATTTTTTGACCAACTTGCATGCTTGTATCTGTAATGTGGACAAGAGCTTGTAGCATAATAAACAAACAAAACAAAACCAGCAACAACAAGTTGAAGCGATTGGCTAGCTCTGGGCAGCAGCAGCGTGCTGGAAAGCCTGGCACAGCAAAGCGCCACCCCTCATGGAGGCCAGTGTGCACAGAGCAAAGGGTGGGCACAGGGAGGAAGATGAACCCTTCCGGGCCAGGCCTCCAGTGCTGCAGCCCTTCTGGCCACACAGTGCCTCCGCATGCCGAGGTAGCTGTAGCACCCCCACGATGCGAAGTGCAGTGTCCTTCCACAAATCCCACCAGCAAACACAAGAGGCTTTGGGGGGCACCCAGATATAAATCAAAATAATGAGAAGACTAAAATATATACACACACACATGCATGCATACATACACATACATACATACATACATACATACATACATACAATTAAAAAATGATGGCAGGAAACCAAGAGGTAGATTCCTAGAGAGAAGAAAAAGACAAGGAAAGCTGGAGCTAGGGAAAGCGATTGAAATCGACTAAGATATCATAGACACACCACTACCTTCCCAAAATATCCCTCCTCCTCCTCTTGGGACACTAATGGGAACTAGTAAAGCATTTACAAAAACAATAAAGCTGCTGCAAACATCCATGTGTAGATGTTGCTATGCACAGCAATGTCCAATTTATTTCATTAATTACTGAAAGCATGACTACTAGATCATTCTTCAAGAGAGAATAATTTTAATTTTGAAGAGAATAATTTTAGTATTTAAGTAACAGATTCTGTCTTTGAAAGTAACTGGATCACATTTCTTGCTCATAGTCTGTGAATGAGAACTCCTTTCGTTCCTCTTCGTCTGAATTTGCTGTTACCAGCGCTTCAGTCTGAGCTGCTCTTGCAGCCTCCCTGTGACAGGCACCCCTTGGTTGTGGTACATTTTAATACAATGTTGGATTTTATTTGCCGATATCATTTCAAGGAGTTTTGCATCTATGTTGATAAAAGTTATTGGTGCATAGTTTGCTTTCTGTATGATGTCCTTATTTGGTTCTGATATTAGTGTAATGCTGGCCTCATAAAATGAATTAGGAAGCTACCATCTTTTGACAGGAATTCAGAAAATTGATATAAGTGTCATTTATATCCTTCCTTCAACCTGTGAACTCAAAGGGAAATGGTGTTTTCTGTTCTGGAAGTATAATAACTGAATTTAACGGATGTAAGCATATTCAGATTTATTTCTTTTCATGTTGTGTTGTTTTGTCTGTGAGGGAATTGGTTTATTGAATCTAAATTAGCAGGATGCTGTAATCGAGTTCCTAATACTGCAGCATTTTAGTGGACTGGAGTTGTACAATGGTTTCTCTGCTTTCCTTATTGATGTTAGTAATTTGCACCTTCTCTTCTGCTTGGCATGCCTAGGTGCAGTCAACGTTATAGAACTTCCCAGAGAACATGCTTTTGGTTCCGTTGATTTTCTTATTGATTTCCTATTTTCAATTTTGTTGATTTCTGCTTCAGTTTCTATTATCTATTTTTTCTGGTTATTTTGGATTGAATTTGTCTCTCATATCCTAGTTTCCATAATTAGATGCTTAGATTATTGACTTGGGATGCCCTTTCTTTCTCAATATGTACATTGGATATTTCTTTTTTAATATGCATTGATGCCATAACTTTTTCTCTAATCATGTTTTCTCTGGATCCTACAAATATACAGTATATTTTCACTATTATTTAGCTCAAAATATTTTTAAGTATTCTTGGAATTTCTCAATTCACCCATATTTAACTCTGAGATGTGATATTTTACCTACTACCTGCAGGGGCATTGTTCTACCACTGAGTTAAACCCCTAAACCTCCCTGTGGAGTTTAATTGAGAATATTTGCTGATGAGGTAGCTCAGCAGTCTAAAGTGCCTGCTTTGGCAACCCCAGAGAGCACGGTTTGATCCCTGGCACCACATGCTGTACCAGCCCCATTCCCACAGCAGGCTGAGCCAGCCATAACATACATACATACATACATACATACATGCATGCATGCATGCATGCATACATACATGTATAGATGCATACATGCAGTTTAAAAATATAGAGAATATTAAGTAGGACTAGCTTATCTCCTTTCTTAGTGTATCTATTGTACTACTTTAAAAAAATTTTAAGTAATTGTTCTAGAATTGTCAGTGCACATTGATAACTAACTTAAGTCCATTTTTAATAATATTTCACAATTATTGTGAGTTCTTTACAACAAAATACTCCTAATGCTACCCTTGTATCTTCAGAATGACTGTCATCATTCATTCTTAGAAACATAAATGCACAAGAGAATATATGTATGTGTATATACAACCACCAAATATAGTGTTGTTATTATTTGAACAAAACGTCTGACTAGTTAAGAATAAGTAAAATAAGACTTTGTTTTATTTTAATATATTCTTTCCTAAATAATTTTTCTTTATGCAGATTCAAGATTTTTACCTATATAAGAATAAGTAAAATAAGACTTTGTTTTATTTTAATATATTATTTCCTAAATAATTTTTCTTTATGCAGACTCAAGATTTTTACCTATATTGTTATCCTTTCCACAGAACTTTTAACAACATATCTTGTGCCATAAGGCTGTTGATATAACATTTTCTCAATTTTTGTTTGAGAACATATTTCTTTTTTTTTTTTTTTTTTTTTTTTTTTTTTTTTTTTTTTTTTTTTTTTTTTTTTTTTTTTTTTTTTTTTTTTTTTTTTTTTTTTTTTTTTTTTTTTTTGGAGGGATAATTTTATAGGGTACAGAGCTATAGGCTGGTGCATATTTTTTCTCTCAATAATGAATATTTCTCTTCCCTCCCTCCCTTTCTTTCTTTCTCTCTTTCTTTCTTTCTTTCTTTCTTTCTTTCTTTCTTTCTTTCTTTCTTTCTTTCTTTCTTTCTTTCTTTCTTTCTTTCTTTTCTCTACCAGGCATTGAACTCAGGAGCTTGAGCTTGACAGGCAAGTGCTTATTCCACTGAGCTAGCTCCCTGGCATCAATAAATATTTCATCCATTGTTTTTTATTAGTATGGATCATAAAGATAATTGGGTATAATTCTTATCTTTGACCCACTAGAGGTCAGATTTATTTCCCCTCTTGCTACTTTACAGATGTTTGTCTTTGCCTTTGATTTTCTTAGCATTTGACACCAGATGCCTAGGCATAGTTTTGCGGGCACTCATCCTGCTGGGAGTCCTCCTGGCTTCCTGACCCTGCTGTCATCTGGTGCGAGACAGAACCTGAAAACGTCTTCAGCCCTTCCTGCACCAAGCAGTGCCCACTGTTGCTTCCCCTTACCTTCTGTTTCTGTTTCCATAATCTGTGTACAGAAGCCCGCAGCTGTTCCAGTTCTTGGATATTCTCATTCCTCGGCCTGGTCCAGTCCATAACGAGGTTACAGAAGGCAGGTCTCCACAGCTGTCACACATACTCGCACTCCATTTTCATTGCTTCTTAGAATGTTTGCGCCTCTGTTTGCACCATCCTGTCGGCTCTTGCACGTTGTCTAATGTTTCCACTGAAACCCGTAGCACACTGATCTTTTTGGTCTAAGAATTTATTTATTTATTTATTTATTTATTTATTTATTTATTTATTTATTTATTTTCTTGTTTCAGAACCTTCGTTTATTTATTCATTTTTATGGCCGGCTCAGCCCATCCTGAGGGCAGGGCTGGCGCAGCATGTGGTGCCAGGGATCGAACCGCAGTTCCTGCAGCCGCCCAAGTTTTTCCAATCAGGGGCTTTAGACCACTGAGCCATCCCGCCGGGCCCCATGGTCTAAGAATTTCAACTGCCCTACACAACGTCCCTTTCTGTTCCTGATGCTTACACAAGCATTTTTGTCCTTTAGAGTGTTCCAAAATGTTTTATTGAAAAGTGGACAGGGCACACTGGGCAAAGGAATTGGAAAACGGATGGACCTTTAGTGATCTGGAGTCGTGTGGTGGAGGAGGGGGGTGTTCTGTGGCCCACCCCCCACCCCAGTGGGCCTGGTCTTGGCGACTCTGTGTCCCTGGCTGCAGACAGGACGGGAGCTTTTCAGCCCCCTTTCCCCCTCAGAGGAGACAGGACAGGTACATGGAGTCCAGCTGCTTTTCTTCCCTCCTTAGGAAGCCAAAAAGGAGTCAAGGTCAGGATTTTCCTTCTCTTGGTTAGATTAGGCCCTGATCTAATTCCAAGACTCTGGAAGCATCATTTCTTTTGAGGGTCAGCCATGTTAAGAAAGAATAGGATGCCCTACCCTGGCGTGCTTTGAAATTGTTCCTTTCCCTGTCTTCTTTTACCACCAACACTCAGGAGTTTTGTAGGACAGGCACCATGAGAAAGTAGTGCTCTTGGGGGAGAGGGGTACACAGGGTGGGTTTCCTCTTGTGGAGTGAACTCAGTGTGTTCACACCGCGTAACCAACAACTTCCAATTGCAGTTTCAGCTTTTCCTGGCCTGGCTCTGGTTCCCACAGATTTCTACTCCTAGGTTTTTGATCTAGTACACAGTGAACCTTTTGCTCTCACTCTTTATTTTCTAATGCACGTAGGACAGGGGATACAAGGTCTATGGGGTCTCACTATGTGTGGAGGACAACCTAAGCAGCTCTCCTTGAACAAGGAAGAGCAACTGTCTCTATTTTGACTGAGTCTGGTCCTCTTTCCTCATATTGATATGTAAGAGCTGAATAGGACTTTTGTTTATCCTCTTAATTAGCCTTAAGCAATGTATATTGGTCAAGCTGAGGTGTTGGTGATAGTCTTTGAAGGTAGAATGCGTGTTTCCCTGGTAACCTATACCTGCTGCTACTTAATGTGAGCCAGGTCAAGACAGGTTGAAGAGCCAATGCTCCGCGCTACCAGCTGGGAAGGAGCCTCGAGATAGAGGTTATGATTTCCTGGGACTTGAAAGATTGCATCAGAACTGAAGCACCAGACTACCCAAAATGTTACATACTATCTAAATAACCTTATGCAGATTACGCTCTCTGCATATCCTCTGCAGGTGGCAAAGGTAAATGCAGGACTCCCACCTAGCTCAGCTCACAGTATTCACCTACCTCCCACAATTCTCAGTCATTCCTCCTCAAGCCACTCCTCCACTGAATAAAGCCGAGTGAGGCCTTGGATCGCTCTCTTTGTGCCAGAAAACCTTCTTTGTGGCTGGACTTAGAGCCCCTTGACTCCCCAGTGCTTATGAATATGTTTTAGTGTCTTTATTTTCGCTGTGGGTTGCATGGGAAGTGGTAGATTGGAATCACCTTGGTGAGATTCCAATAACGTGACTTTGAGATTCTCGGATCAAAATGAGGACCTAGAAGGGACTCCTACATTTGGCGCCCAACGTGGGGCACATGCCTGGACCTTAAAGTCAGCATATTGTCCACTGCCAGATAGCATTTTCTGTGCAACCGCTTCAAGATTTTCATCCCCAGTGTCTCAATTACTCTGTGCCTGTTCTGAAATTAATGTCTTTAACTGTGATTCAAAGTTTAGGAATTGTGCTGATGATAGACATATGTGAGATGGGTTATATCACTTGGTGTCATTTGGAACCCTTGAATTACGTTGTCCAAGCAACCAAGTGTATAACGGCCTTGGACGCCATTATCCAGTATACTCTGCCTTAATTCCTTCAAGAGCAAAATGTTAAAGGCTGTATGAGTACTGCATTTCCAGGTAGGATGTTCCAGATCTGGTTCCTCAGTGACAGGAAAGCACATTATTTGTGAATATGACCTCCTATCACTGTACTTTGGCCTCCTTAAGGGTGGGGAAGGGGGAGGTTTACTCTTGATCTGACTGTTCTGTATATATACCTGAGGAAAGGACTGTGGGAAGTGGAGGGGTTGTACACCATCTTTAGTGACACTAATGTTAATAAGTTGATGTAGGAGTCCCTTCTAGGTCCTCGTTTTGATCCGAGAATCTCAAAGTCACGTTATTGGAATCTCACCAAGGTGATTCCAATCTACCACTTCCCATGCTACCCACAGTGAAAATAAAGACACTAAAACATATTCATAATCACTAGGGAGTCAAGGGGCTCTAAGTCCAGCCACAAAGAAGGTTCTCTGGAACAAAGAGAGCGATCCAAGGCCTCACTTGGCTTTATTCAGTGGAGGAGTGGCTTGAGGAGGAATGACTGAGAATTGTGGGAGGTAAGTGAATACTATGAGCTGAGCTAGGTGGGAGTCCTGCATTTACCTTTGCCACCTGCAGAGGATAAGCAAAGAGGGTAATCTGCATAAGGTTATTTAGATAGTATGTAACATTTTGGGTAGTCTGGTGCTTCAGCTCTGATGCAATCTTTCAAGTCCCAGGAAGTCATAACCTCTGTCTCGAGGCTCCTTCCCAGCTGGTATTGCAGAGCATTGGCTCTTGGACCTGTCTTGACCTGGCTCACATTAAGTAGCAGCAGGTATAGGTTACCAGGGAGGCACACATACCAAAGACTGTCATCAACACCTCAGCTTGACCAATATACATTGCTTAAGGCCAATTAAGAGGATAAACAAAAGTCCTAGTCAGTTCTTACATATCAATACGAGGAAATAGGACCAGACTCAGTCAAAATAGAGACAGTTGCTCTTCCTTGTTCAAGGAGAGCTGCTTAGGCTGTCCTTCATACTACATAGATCAGACTCGGAGTGATCCTCCTGTTTTCAGCCTCCCAAAGTTCTGGGATTACAGGCGCAGGCCACCATGCCCAGTCTCAATGGCCATCTCATCATGCCCCGGGCTCAGGACCCGACCACGTGCCACCCAAGATGGAACAGTCCGCTGCACACTGCTGAAGCAGGAGCTTTAGTCTGCTGAGCTCTCAGGCCAGTCCTAGAAAGTACCATCTTACTATTACTGCCATGTCATTGTTTGCCTAATGATTCCCTTGTGACTTAAAAATAGAAGAAAATCCCTAAAATCTCTAGGAGAAACCTTCACTGGTCACCATCACAATTTCTAACAGGGACTGCTGGTTTTGCTTTTTTTTTTTTTCACTTTCAAATTTGACCTGGAGCCTGACGTGGTCACACACATCTGTAGTCCCAGCACTTGGGAGGCTGAAGCAGGAGGATCAGTGTGGGTTCAAGAACAGCCTGGGCTACAAAAGTGAGCTCAAGGCCAGCCTGAACTGCACAGTGAGGCGCTGTCTCAAAAACACAAAAAAGAAAGAAAAGAAGGAAGAAAAAATTTGACTTGGTCAAAAAACCTGTGCGTGCTTTAAGTTACCCTCAGATAATTTTATGAAATGCTTGGCTTTGCCCAGAAATGAGGTGCTCTGCAATTTTGTACGTGTATCCGGGTTCTCGGTTTAGGGGTCTTACGCTTCTCATCACTTCAACACTAAAATGTATACCTCTCTCTCTCTGTCTCTGTCTCTCTGTCTCTCCGTCTCTCTCTCTCTCTCTCTCTCTCTCTCTCTCTCTCTCTCTCTCTCTCTCTCTCTCTTTTGGAAGAAAAATAGCCTGAACAGCCAAGCAGAATCAGACAAGGTCAGAAGCCAGTCTCCTGACTTCAACTCAACAGTGTGGATTCTTCCCACCTAAACTTGGGGATTACATTCATGCAATGTGTCTGAGGTCAGACTCAGGGCAGACAATCACTTGGAAATTACGCGGTGGCTCCCATGCAGAATGATGGACATCTTCCACCTTCGTTGCTTTGCTCTCCACCAGCAATCTTCCTAGTTACTTTTCTTCTAAGGTTTGATCTTCACTAATAGAGGCAACCGAAGAACTATGCCTGGAAGAAGAATTTCTTTTTTTTTTTTTTTTTTTTTTAGTCTTTTTGAGACAGCGTCTTGCTATGCAGTTCAGGCTGTCCTTGTGCTCACATTTGTAGCCCAGGCTGGTCTCGAACTTGCACTGATCCTCCTGCCTCAGCCTCCCAAGTGCTGGGATTACAGGTGTGTGCCACCTCGTCCGGCAAGAATTTCTAATGAACGTTGCTTGGCAGAACCACTACACAAATCAGCAGATGCTACCACTTTTTTTTCTCACTGACACAGTTGGACCTTCAAGGCCCCTTTCTCTGGATAATTATTTTATCATACTTTGCACACTGTTAATCTATTATTTTAATTTTTTAACAAGTAACCAGCCGAGGTTAACTGCTTCAGATACTCCAAAACTTCAAAAGAAAATGGTTGTTATAGGTCAGTTGGAGGCTGAAGGCCTGAAGGAGGAGGGGCCATTTAGGAATCCTTTGGGTCTAGATGGCTTCCTCTAAGCCATTTACCTACTTCCTTGGAGAAAGACAAAAGGGGAGCAGGAAGATAAATGCTCCAGGGAATTGATGATATAACACGTGCAGCTGCTAATGCATATGCATGTGTCATGCAAATGTCCCTAGCAGAAGCATGTTCTTTAGTTCAGACCTGCAACCACATTCAGCTATAAAAGAGTTTCCAAATGAAACTGCTGACTCCCTTTTCTTCCATATTAACACACCCTAGTAGTATACATCTTCCTAGGCAGAGTGAATCCAAAGAGGAGCCAGCTGGGTTTCCCACCTCTGGTTTTCCCCTGTTATCAGGTGTGTGCTTTGATTTTGCAGCTCAGTTTGTGAGCTGAAATAAATAGGTGAGGGCCGCTGAAACCCCACATACAGCTGCCCAGCCAATGCCAGGCTAGTGCCTGCCTTGGCTTTCTGAAGGCCTTATCTTTGCAGAAGGCCACTGTAATTTACTTACTGATTGGCTTTTCCCTGTCTGAAGATGTGCTCTGATTACATCTTTATCTGAATATGAAAAAGACCTGGAGGAAATGAGAAGAATACTATACTGAGTGATAGAATTCTGTTTTCTTGACTTTATCTTTTCTATTGCTTTAGCTTTGAATTTTCCAGATTCCTCTGATAAGTGGATAGGAAAGGGGTGTGTGTGTGTGTGTGTGTGTGTGTGTGTGTGTGTGTGTGTAGGGAAGGAGGGAGGGAGGGTGGAAGGGACGGAGGGTGGGAGGGAGGGAGGGAGGGAGAGAGAATAATTTAGGGAGCAATCTTGTCACCTTGAATTTTGCAGAACGTCACCTTAGAGCGTACAGTACACTTGCGCATTATTGTGACACTTCCTTTTCTTGTGCTTTTGCGTATTTGTTGAAAAGTTCTGTACTGGGAATGAAAAGTGTCAAACAAGAAACTTAAGCAGTCACCTAGAGGGGACGTTAAATGGCACCCGGGGAGTGCTTCGCTCTGTCTTCTTTATGACCGCGAGCAGCTATGGCGCGCTGACATTCTTTTATGGGCTTGTCTGCAGAAGCCGAACCCTTAGAAGAGCAGGGCGGTGGAGATTAGGCGCGGAAAGAGAAAATGAGCGCGCGTCGGGGGATTAACCCGCATTTGTGCTCAACAGGGAGGCAGGCTAGGTACTCACTCTGAAGGCACCACTCAGGGAAACACCATCAATTCTGAATGAAATTACTCAGGGTGAAATTGCATATCTGCAGGTGGTATCTTGGAGCTGGGCTTCGGGTTCCTTTCTGCCTGCAACAGGGATTGACTTGGCCTTCGCCGGGAGAGCTCCACACCCCTGGGAAAGGCCTTGGCACCCTAAAAATAGCCACTTATTTCCTTTGCCATGAGCAGGCAGCTGTGCGACGGGGGGCGGAAGACACTTGTCACGCCCTGCCCAGGATCGGCTTGGCTTGGGTGGCTTGACCTGCGGCAGAAGGGAGGTGCACAGCATTCCCGGGTTTGCAAGCACCCAGGACCAGAACTTGGCGCGCGAAGCCGAGTTGCAGAGCTCAGTGCAGACCCGAGGACCGCTGCTCCGCGAGGCGTGGGCGACTTTGCCTCTCCCCAGGTTCAGAGCAGCCTGCGGTCTGGGCGGGTCCTGCACTCCCTCTTTGTTGTTTTCCTGGAGGTGAGGCTAGAAAAAACGTTTCCAGGCCGAGGGGAGCGGCGGCAATTAGCACCCTGAGCCCCGGGCGCGGGCAGCTCCTGGCGCATCTGGCGGCGCAGGCCGGCGCCGCTCTTCTCCGCCTGGCAACGGGGAGGCTGCGCTCCGCCAGGTCACCGTGTTAATTAAAAGTTGGTACGAGGTGGTCAGCACGCAGTCCCAGATGAGCAGAACAGCATGCAATTAACACGGAAGGCGACGCTTTTTGAAGATAGCAAAATGGAAGACCCCTCCCCAAAAAGCTGCACTCCACCCGCGCCCTGGACGCGAATAGCTCCGGCAAGCCGGGGGAAGTCATTAAAAGCCACAATTCAGCGTGGGGCCGCCATTCTAGAAGGGGGTTGGCTTAGAAAAAAATTTTTTTTCCAAGTCTATATATTTCAAAAATAAATAGCAAATTGATTTTTTCTCTTTCAAGGACCGACCGGCCGGAGACGCGCTATCCCGCGTTCCCACCCCATGTATATTAAGCAGCGGCCGCGCCGCGCGGTGACCCAGCGCGCGCAGGGAGTCCCCGGCCAGGCGCCGGCGACCGCACTGGGGCCTCTCCCAGGCAGATTGGTTTCCACAGCCAGCTTCATTATCGCTGCTCCCCCGCCCAGCGGCCTTTGCATTTGAAAAAAAAAGGGTAGAGGAAGCGGGTGTGGGGGAGGCGGGGCGAGGTGACGCGCAGTTTAGATACAGTATTTGGCCAGAAAAGACCACCCGCCTCCTCGGAGGCGCCCGAGGCCGCTTCACCAGCTGCCATGCGGCCCTGCCGCGGCCTCTGGTCACCCCTTGCGCTCGGTACTACTTTGCTTCTATATGCTTTCACTTAAGTGGATTCATTTAATGACGTATTTTTGGCACCTTTCAGAATTAAACAAAGACTTCTGAGCGGATCTCGCGTCTCTCTTCTGTTGCCGTCCATAGTTCCCCGGTACGGCTCGTGCACCACGGCACCCGGCTCGCGGTCAACCCCTCCAGGCTCTCAGGAGCCGGGTCGGGATGACGGCATAAGTGCCTCCCGGACCGCTAGTCTGCTTGGTGTTGGTCGCAGACGCTCCTGTCTTAGGGCGGGTTGGTTTCGGGGATGGCAAACGACCCCATTACCAAGACTACCCGAAAGGGGGCCAGGGATCGCACTCAGAACAATTAATTAGGTGCGTCGTATCTAAAGGGCGTGTCTTATCGACGACACCTAATGTAGCAAATAATAGAACTGCAGAATCTCCGCATCCATCTGGCCTTTTGAGATGTCAAAGCGTCAGAGGAGCAGGGCAGGGATGGAGGGGAGAGAGACGGGGAGAGAAATGGGAGGGAGCAGGAGAGCCGGAAGGGGTCGGCTGGAGATCTTCGGAGGACCAGATTTGGCGCTTTCGGGAGGCGCTGTGAGCCACTGGCCAGCGCTGCACCTTTGTTAACCGGTGTCCGACTGCCCCCCTTCTTCCGGCCCCGTGGTCTCCCCTTTCCTAGGATACAGAAGGTGAATAATGAAACCATTTTGTTAATAGTTTATGAGCCATGAGATTGGAAATGTATATGGATAGACCGAAGCACTGGACTAAAATCATTTGAAAAGCACGAGGCTCTGCAGAGGGGAGAGGGAGGTAGATAGATAGATGAGAGAGAGAGAGAGAGAGAGAGAGAGAGAGAGAGAGAGAGAGAGAGAGAGAGACAGGCAGAGAGACAGAGACAGAGACATTCGGCATCCTCTTCATTCCCTAGCCAGGAGCAGAAAGAAGCGCACAGGGAGGCCCTCACTCTGCTCCATCCGAGGGCAGCGGCTCGGGTGATCCTCCCTCCAGCGCCTCACCCTCCTCTTTCCGAGGGGCTGGAGCGAGAGCAAGATGAATTGGGGTGATGGCAAGATAATGTTAGCGGGAGATAATCCTTATCATCAGGATTTTTCTTCCTATGATGAGATCTAAAAAGATCTATCATCGGGAGCAACTTTCCGCCCAGGCTAAAACAATAGACTTGAGCCTGGAGCCTGGGATAGCCCCGGGCACTTTGCGTCCCTTGTCTTTGTTCCCACAAGGTCTGCTCCTCTGTTAGAGACATTCCAGAGCACCTCCCTGACCTCCAGCTGCCCGATAAGGGGCCTTCCCCGACTCTCCTTTTGTGGAGTTGTACCGTCTCTCAGCTGCGGGTTTGGGCGGAATGTGGGGCACCTGTGGGGGCAGTGGGGCTGCAGAGGCCACAGGGGAGGCGCTGGCCTGCGCCCACCCGGGGCCGCGTGGCCTAGGGCTGGTTGAGGAACACCTGTCCAAGGCTGGGCCCTGGAAGAAATCGCCTGCCGCTTGGCTGGGCTTCCTGAGGAGTTAAAGGCACGCTCAGCATGGGTAGCAGGGTCCAAAACTGGAATGCGAATGCCACGGCGACAGGTACTCAGCTCTGATCGCGCAACCGAGCCGGGGTACACCCAGACCTCTGGCTTCTGTCCACCCAGCCTCCTCTGCTGCGCCCTTACAGTTCACTAGGCCGGGTTGAGTAGCCGCACGGCGTTCTCCCAGGCCTGAGAAGCCGGGCGAGGGTGGCGAGCGCTCGGGTTGGCAAGAAGGCGCCTCACTGGTGGCGCAAGGAGCAGTGCTTCTTTCGCGCTCCTTTCCAATTCTTCTAGGGTCCGGGACAAACACACATTAACTTTTGTGGGATGAGGAGGTGACCAACTGTGGGTGGAGTTGGAAAAGCGCCCGTGGAGCCTACGCCGTTACACGGAGTCCCGGAACCTCTTAGTCTTTGCCCTGGGCGTGAAGGCCACCGCTGACCTTCCCGAATCCGCGCGCGAAGCAGAGGAGGCAGGAAAGGGCGAGCCTCTCCCTCCCCTGATGGAGGCCTCGGCAGCCCTGGGCTCGCCTGGCCACTGCTCTCGGGCGTGGCGAGAGAAACTGGGGTACACGTTCGCTGCTGCGCCCCCGGCCCTCACCTGCAGAGCCAGCTTTTCCTAAGCGCTCACCCAACTTAGTGGGCACCTTTGGTCCTGGCGACCTTGGCTTTGCTGCGTATTTGGGGACACAGACACGGTAAACGTAGCGACAGTGCCTCATCAAGTGGGACGTTGAGAGAGGCCACTCAGTGCCTGTTGTCCAGAAGGGTTTTCCAGTCAGCTTTACAGAAAAAAATGATCAAATCCTTTCGCCACCCTCGCCTTGGCTTGGCCGGTCTTTGCGGCCCCAGAGCAAGCAAGGGCTCGGCCCCCCGTGTGCCCTGCTCCGCTGGCCCGGCCGCGGCAGAGGGGGGAGCGTTCAGGCGGGGTGAGTCGGACGGGCGCTGCAGCAGGGGCGCTATTGTTGCTCTGGGAAGGCTTCCTGCTCCGGGTTCTCAGCTGTGACCCTCAGCTCGGCTTCCCGCACTTCTCTCCGAATTCCCAGCCTCTCTTCTCCGGAAGCCCCCAAATCCTCGCGCTGTTTCCCTCTCCCCTCCCCCTCCCCCGCCGCCGCCCTCGCGCCTGGGGAGCGAGCTGGGAGCCTCCTTCCCTGCGGCGCACAGGGCCCTGGCGCCGGCTCCCGGTGTTCCTGGACGCGAGGAGGCCAGAGCCGGTGGGGCCCCCGGCTTGCCAAAGTAACAACACTGGGAATTCTAAGAAAAGTGAATGCCCCGGTCCTCTCCGCTGCGAGGCGTGTGGCGCAGAAGGGGGCGGTGGCGCCTGGTCGTCCCCGGGACGGGAGCACTCGGGAGCGACTGTGCGCGCGCGCTTCTCATTTGCTGGTTGATTCCGTCGAAAAGTTTACTATTTATAGGTCACACGCGGCCGCCGGGTCCACGCGCCTGTTTGCCCGGGTCTAAGGGAGAGCGGCCTGTCTCGGCGGCGCCCCAGGATCTGATTTGTTTGATTTCTGCTCTCGATTGCGCCACGGGTACCCGGCGAGGAGACTGCGAGGAGCTCTGAGAGCAGCCCTGGCCGGAGCGGGAAGAGCCAGCTCCTGGCCCGCGACCCCGTGAGTCCGCGCCGGCCCTGGGCGCTGGGAGTGGGCTCCAACCTCTGGCGCTTCCAGGCGCGCCCTCCTCCTGCTTAACTTCCCCCCTCTCTTGGATTCCGGCGCATCTTCTCCCCTCCGCTTCTCTCTGGGGCCTGGTCTCCACTTTGCGTCAGGGCAGCCAAAGCGGCCGGGGCGCGGCGGCGGGTGGCGCGGCCCTCTATGGGGGCGACGTCCTGCCGCCGGACGTCTTGGGACCGGAAGGCCGCAAGCACACAGCCTAAAAGTGTGGGGCTCCTCGGCTGCGCCCAGAGAGCGGATCTGCCTTAACATCTCGGGAGCGCGCTGGGTGGAAAGGCGGGATAAGGGAGGAAGGACGCGGACCCCGGCTGGGCCGGCCGGAAGTACGGTCCGATCCTTCAGCCCCAGTTACAGTAGGTGCTCTGCTCTCCTCGTCCAGCTGTGGTGCACGGGACTCACGGGAGGGCAGAGATGCAAGCGGACCTTAGAGGTCAACCAGTAGGCCTTGACCTTGTCCTTTCCTCTAAGCCTGAGCCAGGAACGAAGTTGTGCGGTTTTTTTAGCGGTCACATGTCCCAGGGGAGGGGAGCCCTGACGGGGTAGGGAGGGGAGCGGGAGTGGAGAGCTTTTCCCAGGCCGGGCTGGAGCTCACGGGAAGCGTCTGCGAGCAGGAGAGCTCCGGTGCGTAACTGCAGGGCTGCTGCAGGCTTAGTACCCATGCCAGTGCAGGGCGCTAGGGCACATTTTTTAGGCTCGGGCCTAAGGCCCGCCCAGGTCGAGTGTGGTGGGCAAAGTTATGACTGGAAATAAGTCCTCAATGGATTAGTTTGGCAGAAATAAGAACTCATGGAAGGGTGTGGAGGAGTTAGGCAGCCCTGAATATGTCACCTGTCCAGCGGGCAGGACTCTAGGCCCTCAGCGTGTGTCTCTGAATTAACTTACCAGGAGCCATACATTTTCCTTAACAAAGTGGATGTCAAAAAATACATGACACTTTTCCACCACTTTCCTAGCTGCCTCTGCAGATAGACACTTAGCACCAGTCTTGGAGGACACCACTTTTCAAGGACCTTCTTTCCAGGGGTACCCTTGGGGGCTGGGGTGCATGAGCTCACACTGCTGGAGCAGGACTGCTGATCTGGACAGGACTGGGAGTGCCCACACCTGGCTAGGAACTACTTGGATTGGCACCCAGGCTGCCCACCATAGCTGACAGTCCGCATGGCATGCACAGAGCAGAGGCACGTTCTGTTGGGCCCAGGGGATTATAGGTAGTGCGACTCTTAGGACAGCTTCCTAGGTGGTCCAGACCGAGGGTGGAAGCTTCACAGTTAGGAATGCTTGGCACTCACTGTAGCTGTCAGAATTTGGTGACTAGAAGTGCTGTGTCTTAAAATATTTCCTGCCCCATTCCCCACCGTAAATGCCTGTCAGTCTCCCCAGTGTGGGTTGTCCAAGCTGCTGGTCCTTTTGCTTAGCCTTAAAGGGAAAGCAGGGGGCAAAGCAGAGGAGGCCAAAGTAAGAAAAAAGAAAGACACAGAAAAGCTTGGTGAGGGAAAGGCGGAGGAACAAGGGGCAACCTTGCTTGCTATTTGCATTCTCACCTTCTTGGAAAGAGGCATGGTCTTTTGAGAGCTAGCCTGAGAACAGCACAGCCCATCCCAGGTTCCCTGGGCAGCAGTGGCCACACTTTCTGGCCTCCTCAACCCCTGGAGGCCACACACAGGCACTCAAAGCCTGGTCCCCAGAGTTTGTATGGCACATACTGCTCAGGTGCTGCTCAAAGATGGGGTAGACCAGGTGTCCACTCCAGCAGCCCCCGACCTTTCTGATCAGTGTAAAAATCAGTCTCTGGTGGATGACCTCTGAATGATCTAGGGAAAACCGATCTCCCAATATGACCTGGGATGAGTTCCAGTTCTCTAAAGCCAAAGAACACATTTTGAGAACAAACAAACAGTAGTCATGAGCAGAACATTTACTTATTGAGGGAAAGAAAGCTCCTGTCCAAAAGTGGGAAGGGGGGGTCCCAAGTGAACAGTCCCCAGGAAGCTGTCTCTTCCAGGGACCTTTATAGTGCAAAGCCATGCGGTGAGGTGGGTCTAAGGTGAAAACCACAGCAATTCACTTAGGTGGGCATGCAGTGCGAGAAAACTATGTCAACAGGTTGCAAGCACCACTGCTCAGATAAAATTGATGAAAGCCAATACTGAGTCAAATAGCGAGCAGGCTTCAATACAGAACTGGGGCTCTTCCAGTTGGGGGTTGGGTTACTGACTCATTTAGGCTCTTGTAAAGTCATTGGCACCTATTTAGACTATTAGCCTCTGGTGCACATTGCTAGGGAAGTATGTGGCTACATTTGCTTCTGTTGTCTTGAGTCTGCCTCTTGCCAAGCTGTAAAGTCATCTTGTCTTCCATCTTATCTCCCTGAAGGCCTGGCCTTGACTGCCCATGCTTCTGTCTAATTCAGCTGCCTATAACACTTCCACTTCTGCATGGGCTCCGGGGTCGGGGAAGAGCTTGCCGGCCCTTGGTAGCATATGAGAACCAAGAGGTGAAGTTAGTGGGATCAGGATCTGAGCTCTGCCTCAAGGCCCCTCGCGGTGCCCCTGAGTCCCAGGCAGGATTCCTTTCTGAGTTGTCATCCTTCCACACTTGCTACGTGAACACCCTCTAGCCCCTGGGTATTAGCCCACAGGCTTCTGCTCTTTCTCAGTGGGAGTAAAGATGGTATCTGTACCATCCAGAAACACAGAGAACAAGCATTATGTGCCTGTGTGTGTTGTATATTGTCTGTGTGTGTGTGTACACAAAAGAAACAGCTTCTTTCTAGATTACTTAGTGAAGACCCAATTTTATTTTTTCCAAAATAATTGGTTTCCAAGAAACCCTGGAAAGCAGCAGCAAGGATTTTTCCCTTTCCCAGTTTTTCAGCTCTGTGACCTCTAAACCCCTAGCAGAGGCAAGGAGAGGGAAGCGCCGTGTGCATGTGGCAGGGACAGCCACCTGTGCCTGCCCTGGCCTTACCCTTCTGACATGGCCTTGGGCCTTGGTTAGAAGTGTGCACAGGGCCACAAGTAGAGCACGAACCCCTGGAAGTGCCCGAGTTGTGGTCTTTTCTGTGGCTGGTGAATCATAGGGTGAGGTGACTAGCTTGAGTGTCCCAAGCCAAGGGATTGTATGGCCCTAACATTTCCTATTGGAGGATGGTTCCTCCTGTCCCTAGCACCCTCCACTCCTGCAGCCTGTGGCCTGCTTGGCTGCTCTCCCATGTGGCTTGGTCACCCAGAACTAAAGTGGCCATGGGGACCCAAGCCCAGCTGCCCCACCCTCCCTTCCCCTACTGAGCCCCATCTGTGATGAAGAGTGGTTGTGGTTGGATGGCAGTGGTGGCAGTGGCTCCTTAAATTCAGAACTGTATTTTTGCTTTTTCTTCTGTGCGTCCTGACACAGTATCATCATTCTTGGGGGGAGGGCACCCCCGGGGGGGGGGACCCGGGAGCGGGGAGACCCTACTCCATGTGCTTAACATCTGGGACTTCTGCTAAGAGGCAGGAGCAGAGGCAGGTTCGGCCTCCTTCCTGGATGTCCTTGGACCTTTCCATTGCCACAGTGCTGGGCAGGCAGCTGAGCTACAGGAGGGGACCAGGGACAACTCAGAGGAGACTCTGTTGCCCTCAGCATTTCAGTGAGCCCCATGTTTCCTGGCTAGTCTCACCAGTTCTGACTTCATTCTTCTTCCTTAAGAGAAAGAAGCAGAACTCCTGGGCCCCGCGGTGGCCTGGCTTAGCTGCCGAGCCCCTCAGCGCTGCCTCCCTGGCCCAGCATTCGTAGAATTCAGCCATGACACAGTGGCAAGCGGCAGAGGCCTCTGTGTCCTCTTCTGCCTTACTGAATCTGGATGTAAAGTAAAAGTGGTTATTTTCATTGAGTTCCATTCACCTTCAATAGGTTGGTTTCGGTTTCTTTATTTCTCAAATTTCCTTACAAAAACAGCATGAGAACCAGATCTGTGTAGCTTCTCTGGAGCAGAATTACCTGTGCCACAATTCTCCAGGTAGCTCTGGTTAAAACTGCCTCACCTTTCCCCTCAGCTAGACACACCCTTGACATGAAAGTGAGGGAGTTTTGTTTTTTAATCTGAATTACTTAAAACCTTCTTTCTTTTGCTTGTTCAGATCTGTTAATTAACATTGACGTAGACAAAGCTTAACGGATAAGCATGACTTTTTGCAGGATTAAACATGACAATACACAACCCCAACTCCACAACACCCCCACCCCACCTTTCATTTTATATTTTCAGGCAGGGTCAGGATAAGTTACTAAATTGGCCCAACCTGGGCTCAAATTTATGATCTTCTTGCCTCAGCCTCTCCAAAGGCTGGGAGTACAGGTGTCCACTGCCCTCCCTGTGCAGATAAACATGACTTTTGTAGAGAACGTTTCTTTGAGGTTATTTGTAAGCCACAGGTCAGGTCCAGATCACAACCTCAGGTGACTCCCTTTGCAGTTAACTGACAACCGCACCTGCTCTGGGAGCCCTAGATCTCAGCACACTTCCTGATACTTAGGTTTTCTGGGCCAACCGAATCTGCCATCAGTTGCTTGAACAAGTAGGTTCTTACATTTCAAGTATTTTTCCTGTTGTTTAATTTGTTCAACTTCTATACTTTCATGGTCCCTGAGACAGAAGTTTGCTATTCGAAAAATTAAATTTACAGTCTCTAATACTGGTTCCTTAAGCACTATTTTAGTGTCAGCATTATAATAGTTAAGCTAAAAAAAAAAGATTTTTTTGAGTGGCAGAAAAATGTCCTCTTTGCAGGGTGGGTTGCTGAGGAGCGAGCAGTTCTGCCCCAGAGTTTTTTTTTTTTTTTTTGGTGGGACTGAGTTGTTTATTTTTGCTAGGAGATGCACACAGTTGCTTTGGATTCACGTATCTCACGTGAAAGCATGGGCTTGCTGGTCTCTGAGAGGTCAGGCCCTTCGCTTGCCGGGGTAATTAATGTGTGACTACTTGGACGTCACGTTTTCATGTAATGTAGAAGGAGGGTTCCACGCCTCTCCCTTCCTCAGTGAAGACCAAAATGAAGCTTGTGGAAAAGGAAACTACTAGAAAGGTGGAAGTTCCTGCTGGCAAACCGACAGGCCAGGACTGCCACTTGAGAGGGAAGGACACGGGTCAGGCACAGATGAAAGGGATAGGCTTTGCAGGCTGTCAGCTGCTGAGGTGTCAGACATCATGCGTCCCTGCTAAGGTCGCTTGGGGGTGAGGGTCGGACTCAGTGCCAGAGTGCTTGCCTCGTACACCTGTGTCTGTGGGCTAGATTTCTAGTACTGAAAACACACCTGTGCACACTCGAACACACCTTTGTGCAAGTGAAGTGATCTATTGTGTGAAATGTTTTGCATAGGGAAGTTTTTAGCTTCCTTGACTGGTGATTCAAGCCAACGTTTTAACATGTACTAAAATTTGCATAACATAAAATCTATTTTAATCACTTTATTATTTATTTATTTATTTGCAGTACCAGGGATCAAACTCAGTACTATGTGCTTGCCAGGTGGGCACTGATGCCATTGAGCTGTATACCTGGCCCCTATTTCAACCTTTTTTTTTTTTTTTTTTTTTGTCTTTTTGTCTTCTTGAGACAAGATCTAGCTATGCAGTTCAGGCTGGCCTTGAGCTCACTTTTGTAGCCCAGACTGCTCTCAAACTCACCGATCCTCGTGCCTCAGCCTCCCAAGTGCTAGGTCCGGCTTATTTCAACCATTTTAGAGCCCACAATTCAGTAGCTCTTAGCAACTTCACAGTGCCCTGCAAACACTATAACCCTTTAAATGGGAAATGTGTGTCACCCGGAAAAGAAATCTGTACGCATTCAACAGCCTCTCCTGGTTCCTCCTTCTTTGCCCCCACAACCTGCCTCCTGTGTCTGGGGTTTCCCATTCTGGATATTTCCTCGGAAGAGAACGACAGAGCATGTGGCCTTGCCACTGGCTTCTTTTCCTTGATGCCAGTTTCAGGGTTCCTCCCCTAGGCACCGTCTGTCAGCCCCATATCCCTCTTCATGGCCGAATCAGATTGGATTGCTCAAATAACCAGATCTGTGTGCACGTCCATGAGCTGACCCACGCTGTTTCTTTTTTTTTTTTTTTTTTTTTTTTGTGGGACCAGGGTTCGAACTCACGACCTTGCACTTGCCCAGCAGGCACTTGTGCCTCGGAGCTATCTCCCCAGCCCCTGTTTCTCTCCCCTCTGACCATGATGAGCAGCGCTGTTAGGGAAATCTGTACATCTGTACAGAGTTTTATTTAAATGTCTGGCTTCCGTTCTTTTGTGAATAGCCATTGTGGGGACCGCTGTGCCACTGTGATGAGTTTACATTTGCACCTGACAGGTATGAATGGCACGGTTTCACCCCGCCCTGTGCACCCTTTTTGCTTTTTTCTTTTCCTAGAAGCCCTGGGGGGGCGCAGGGTAGATTACCTCTTGTGTTGTTTCAATGTCCATTTCCTAACAACTGAGAACGTTGAGCATCTTTTCATGGGCTTCTTAGCCATTTACGGTCTCACTGGAGAAATGTCTTTTCGGGACTTTTTCTCACTTTTAAATTGTTGCATTATAAGCATTCTTTATGGGTTTTCAATGCTAGGCCCTTGTGGGATGATTTGCACATATTATATTATTTTTCATTTGATGGGATCTTTTTTACTTTCTTGATATTTCCCTGTAATTCACAAATAGTCTTAATGAATTCTAATTTATTGGTAGTCATTGTTAGCGATTGGTACATTTCCTATTGAGAAGAAGGCATAGATTGTATGCAAGGCACAAAGAATTTAAAACTCCAAATTTGAGATAAAAGAATGTTTTGTTCTCTGCCTACAACTATACCAAATGTGGGTGAACACAGATGTCGTTAAGGAAAAGGAAGGCACGGGTTGGGCTGCCCCGAGACTTAGTCAGCTAAGGTGTCTGCCCCAGTGAGTGAGATCTTTTATCACAAGCTGTCAGTCATGTTTTTTTTTTTTTTAATTATCACTATCAAATTCATTTACCAAGATATTTCAAATAGACTCCTCTGTTTAAATAACATTAAGGATCTGCCTTAAACTAACAAGTACCAGGAAAATCAAAGTAAAGGTGGACAGGGTGTTCCCGACTCAGCAGTTCCTTAGGACACGGCTTGAGCTATCAGGTGATTGGCTTGTAAAGTTCCTGGGAGAAAGGTCTTACAGAGATGAGAACAAGTGAATGACTATAGAACATCGTTAAGACAGGAGTTAATATAGGGAGTGAAATATGGAACACAAGGCTTTGGCGATTGTCTCAAATTGGTTCCTTCTGGGCAATCATTTTATTGATTAAAAATGGCCCACGAAATGGTTTCAACTGGATCTTTAATTTAGCCACTGGCCAGGCTTGGTGGTTGGTACATACCCGTCATCTCTGCTGTAGCCTCCCAAACACTCTGGAGGCTGAGGCAAGAGGATCCTGGCGAGTTTGAGACCGGCCTGTGCTACAAAGTGAGCTCAAAGCCAGCCTGAACTACATAGTGAGAAAAACTAATGAACTAATTAACTAACTAACTAATTAACTAACTAACTAAATAGATAAGTAAGCCACTGAGTAAGAAGGCAAGAGGAGAACCTGGCTGGCTACACATCTCAGGTTTTGTCTTGTTAAAGTTTGTGGACCAGATTTTTGTTTGGCTGCTTGGTGGAATATACCACTGGGCTTACCACTGGACTCTTGGTCACTGCAGGCCATGAGTACGAGTGTGACTGTTACCCTGGGAAAATCCTGAGAAATCTCAAGAAAATCTTCTTCTTCCAGGCATGGTAGAGATAAAAATGAAATACTGTATGTGACAATGTTTCCTACACAGGAGGTATATTTCTTTCTTTCTTTCTTTTTTTTTTTTTTACATTATTTTGTTTTATTATTATTACTTCTTGTGACCAGCTCAGCCCACCCTGGGGGCAGGGCTGGTACAGCATGTGGTACTAGGGATCTAACTGCAGTCCTTGCCTAAGCTTTCTTAAGCAGGTGCTTTAGACTGCTGAGCAATCCCGCCGGCCCAACAGGAGGTATATTTCTAAGGCTTTTTGAACTTTAGTGCTTATAGAATGCCAACAATGTACCAAGTATTAGCTTAAGATCTAAAAAGTAAAAAATAAAAGGCTGGGTGTGTAGCTCAGTGCAGGAACACTTGCTCAGTATGTGTGAGGGGCTGGATCCAATACCTAGGGGCCACCTGAAAGAAACAAAGGTAAAAGCCGAAGTTCTCAAACAATATTGCTGCTGGGGAGATAGCTCAGTGGCTCAAGCACCTGCCTGGCAAGCACATGGTACTGAGTTTAATTCCTGGTACCAAAACAAAACAAAAAATGCAGGCCACAGAGATAGCTCAGCTAGGCAAGTGCAAGGACCCGTGTTTGTTCCCTGGTAACACAGGCCCTCCCAGCCCCACCCTGAGCATGTGGAGCCAGCCACCAAGACCAGGCATGGTAGTGCACACTTGTAATCCCAGTGCTGAGGAGGCTGAGACAGGAGGATCGCTGTGAGTCTGAGTTGCATACTGAGACCTTGTATCAAATACATAGGATTTAAAAAACAGAAGCAAATCAACGATACTGCCAAGTAAGGACTGTCATTTCTCCCTGTTTTGCAAGTGGAGAAACAGACAGGATTCCATGTAGCTTGCGGTGGCAGAGCTGGAAGGAGCCGCGCTGGCCATGGTGTCCAAGCAGGCTGGCACTTCTGCCGAAAACTTGAGATGCGCACATTTCAGATGCAAATCTGGTTCATGCTTTCTACATTAATTGGCTCAAAAACTATTTTCTGTTACTGGATTTCTCTGGGAACTTTGAGAGGCCTAGCAGTGTGGGGACTGCTTTCCTCATTCTCTATGGCAAAAATCAGCTGGAGCTGTTTGTCGCTGTCCTCTTTTGACAGAATCGCCCAAGTTGGCTTGATCATCCACTAGCTTACCTGCATAAGCCGCATAATCAGTTGTGTTTGTTAGGCCTGGCCTAGGCTAGGACATGGGCGTGGAAGGCAGGTCATCTCTGAAACCCTAAGCAGCCCGGCAGCAGGTGGACCCCATGGCACGAAGCTCGCACTGCGAAGCTCCTTCCTTACCTCACTTGCGTTAGCCATGGACGGGCAAGCAGGCAAGTCTTCAGGGTGCCCGCTGGGTGCTGGAGCCATGTGACAAGCCCTTCAAATCTAACTGTGTAAGAATCAAAAGGGGAGAAGAACCAGGAGACTATAAATGAACAGGGAGGGATTCGTGTACAGGAGAGGTTCTGCAAACTGAAAATCCCACATAGTATTTCTTTGGGGAGAGGTCTTTCATTATAGAATTTGTTTTCCTGTTTTGGGCAAAAGAGAAATACTGAGCAGTATGATCTTGTGCAGAAGGCAGGCTTCAGCATACACCACAAAGTTGGCAAACAATTCATTCAGTCTCTGTCCTTTAAGATGCCCATGCCATGCTGTGTGGTAGGACAGTGCCTGACACTTACCCTGAGTACTGCAAACTCCAGAAGTGGAGAGAGACCTGCATGTGCGGGGTCTCCTACCACCCCTGTGTGCCTTCCAATGCATGTCAATTATGAGCAATAGTTAACTATTATTAACGAGGATACTTTATTAGTGAGAACCTTCCTTTTGTAAATATGTCAGTGTCAACCAAAGTGTTTACTCTAGCTATTTGCCTGCTTAAGATTGGAGCGTCTGCTTCTCCGAGGTCTGCTGTTAAGCCCAGGAAGTCTTTTAATGCTTTATGCACTGTGGCCAGTATTGTGGCACTCATCACAAGTTGGCCAAAATCAGGCCATAAGCATGAGCCCAAGTGTGCTCCGGAGTCAGCTTCTGGGCTGACAGACACAGATGTGTGTGGCACTCTTGGCCCACCTCTGTTTTACCTGTGCTTAAATGGCCAGCAAAAGCCCTTTTCGTGCTGGGACACAGTGTGTTGAATGCCACAGAATGTTTAAATCACTGCAGACCTACAGGTTGACTGAACAGTGGGTATTCAGTACCTGGGTCTCAAGGCAGAGTTTTAGGAATGCATCCTTATAGTATGCCATGAGGTAGGAGATGAGCAGAGAAGCAGACAAAGAAATGTGCTACGGCTCCCACAGACGGGAAGGACAAGAGGCTCAAAGATGGCCGCCCATGTCCACACAGAGCTTGTGAAACAGACCTGAGCCCACACCCAGGACCTGGGGGCAATGCCTGGCTTTCTATCCCATTGTCTTGAGCATTTCCAAGACAGTGCAAGGGCATTTCCGTCTGCCTGAATGCCTGTTTTGATGGTGGCCTGTGTTACTTATATAAAATGGAGAGTCCTGCTCAGTACTCTAAAACACATCTTCCATATTCAAAAGGCTTTAGCCTCTCCTTCTTCGTCTTTTTTCCTTCTCCTCCTCCTCCTTTTCTTCCTCCTCCTCCTCTTCCTCCCCTCTTTTCTTTTTGTAGTACTGAAGATTAAACCCAGTGTCTTGGCACTGAGCTGTATTAAAAATACAGGAGTGCTGAGCATTGAAGGTCTAGACACGAAACACTTTCAGATATTTAGTTAATGCAGCACACACAAAAAGTGCTTTGAGGGGACAGAGAAGTTTGTGATCACACATAATGAATGTGCCTGTGTGCCTAGTCCTTATCTCACAAGTTTGAATGCAGGTGGGCATGAAACCTAGGAACTCACCCATGCCGGGTGAATGTTGGGTCACCGAGCTCCAACACCAGCCGCAATTTGAAATTTTAATTGAGAGACAAAGTGAGCGCCCAGTTGGGGCAGTTGTCCTTCCTTGAATTATTCCACACAAGGGTGACGTTTTAATCACATTGTTTTAGAAAGGGAGTTCTATGGAACTCTGCTTCTATAAAATATTAATTTGTCAAATATTTATTATCATATTCGATACTATTTTAAGGAGCGAAGCATAGCAATGAATAAAACATCTATGGTCCTGATACAATGGAACCAACCCACCATCAAGGGAGAAAAGAAGGGCTGGCAGGTGTTTTGCCCCCAAAGCTCCCCTGTTCTGGATGTTTGTAAAATAGTGTGTTTGGCAGAGGTGGTTTTAGAGGCCGTTTCAGAGCGTGACTGGGACTATCAGAGAGGATTAGAGTGTGTGGTATTTTCCACACTTAACAGAGCTTCCTTTGTATAAAGAACAACTCCTGGGGCTGGTGACATCCAGAACTCTTCAGTGAGATCCTGTGAGCTCTGGAAGGCCCAGGGTTGTAGCAGTGGACAGATACGGAGAGGGTCAGAAACAGAACCTGGGGTGGTGGTGGCCTGGCACCCTTGGGAATCCTGGCCTTCAGCTTAGTGATTAGAAGGCTGCAGCGTCCAGGCACACAGACCAGCTCCAGGCTGCCTTCCGAGGCCCTGTGTGGATGAGGGTGCGGAGTAGGTGCCTCGCCCCCTCCTGTTAGAGGCTGGGTCATGGCGGAAGGGTTCTGTGAGCTCTGAGGACTTGGAGACCACCTAGGAGCAGCTGCCCTGAGAGGGGTAGAGCTTGTCGGACTCTGTGCTTTGCTCCCTGCCCTGCGCAGAAGGCTGCCTCCGGTTCCAGGGACCCTCAGCCTTTGCTGGGGACACAGAACGGGGTCATCTCAGGAGACTGAGCTCTGCCTCCGCTCCCATGTGTCAGCTGCTTTTACCAAGACAGCTGCTGGAGAAAAGAAAACTGTAGGCCTGGTGAGCGGGTTGCCTGAAACCCAGAGGCTCTTTTTCGATTTTGTACTTTTCCTCAGGCAGTGGTTGTACCTAAGCAGAGTGAAGCAACCCGGCCACTGCTCTGATAACTTGAGCGGTGTGTTCACCTGCGGGACAGATCCAAACAGCTTGATTGGCATTTATTAAATTGCCAGAAAATGTCACATCACCACCTTGACTCATACCCATGGAGTGTTCTTAAAGAAGTCGCTTCAAAATGGTTTGTTTTTAAGAACCGTATTTATTTGAACAAAACGGGGGTTTATTACTGAAGCACCTGCTTTATTTATAACCAGGTATGACCAGGCAGTCAGTGCCTGGCTATTTAAATACTGGACATAGACCTTTTATTTTGCCCTTCAGAGTTGCCTGAAGAAATGTTTAACTCTTCCTTCTTCGGGCGAGATCTCAAAGCTCTCCCAAGTGTTGGTCTGTAAGCTAAATGTCTCAGTGCAGTTTGTTCCTTTAGGCACTTTGAAGAAAGGAGAGTTAAACATGGCGTGGCTGATCTCTGAGGCTCAGCCACAAAGGATGAGGACACACTGTTGTGAGGCCAGATGGCCAAGTGACAAGCGCTCCAGGAAAGGCGATGGGTACCGTAGTGGTGGCTTGGGGGAGCTCAGTCAGGCCACAGGAAATGAGAGCTTTCTCCAAGAGGTTATCCTGAGAGTGGTGCTCAGACATGGAGGCAGGTGGTGTTGGTGAAGACCACAGAGACACGTGCTTAGGGGGTTGTGTGATAGAGGACCAAGGGGCACTAAAGACTCATAGGTGGGAAATGAAAGGCTACCAGGGATGCTGACATAGTTAGACTAGGGGAAGGAGGGGCACTACCAGGGAGGAAGCTGAGTGGCAGCCCCACTGAAGGTCTGTGGACACTCTTGCAACTGTGCGTTCACCCATCTCCACGTTCCTCCTCACACAGGCAGGGTGCATTCCTACTGATGGTTGGGGCTGTTATCCAGCTTTTCCCCTGGGAGTGGCAGCTAAGAGGGATGACATTTCCCAGGCTCCTTTGCATTTCACTGGTGATTATTCTCAATCATGGAAGGAATGTTATTTCCGGCTCAGGGAGTTAAGAGTCAGGTGTCCCATGCCTACCATGGACTGTGGAGGCGGAGAACTGAGGGAGGGAGCCAGCCACCATGTAGAGAAGCCTGGGTCGCGCTGAATCTGCACATGGGCCTTATGTGAGCGACAAATTAGTATCTTTGTGTTAAGCTACTGACATGTGAAGATTAGCCTTCATATTTTACTTTAATTAGAATTACAGATGTTATATCATGATAGACTCATATAACACAAGCTCATAAATCACATTGCATTTATTTATTTATTTATTTATTTTGCAGGGCCCGGGATTTAACTCAGGTCCTTGTGTTTGTCAGGCAAGCGCTTATTCTACTGAACTATCTCTGCAGCCCACACATTACTAATGAAAATTAGAACCAGGATTCAAATCTAGGATTTGTCCTCAGAGTATTTGCTCGTGCCTGTTCTCAGCATGGTAACGGGTATCAACTCCTTGTTGCCAGTGTGCACCTCTTTTTGAAGGTCTAGATGGGTGTGGGAAATTGTTGATGGAGGAATCTCTACTTGAAGCTCAATATTATTTAGCGTAGGGGCCCAGCAGGATGGCTCAGTGGTCTAAAGCACCTGCTTAGGAAAGCTTAGGCGGCTGCAGGGACCGAGGTTCGATCCCCAGCACCACATGCTGTGCCAGCCCTGTCCTCAGGGCAGGCTGAGCCGGCCATGGAAATAAATGAGTAAACAAACAAAAGTCCAGAAACAAGAAAAAAAAATAAAAAAAATAAACTCATAAAAATATTATTTAGTGTATAAGACAAGAGTCTTTAAAAGGGAGACTCAGCTGGTCAGTAGATTAAATAATTAGTGTATTGTTTTCTCACAGAACAAGTGGTCCAGTGAGAGCAGTGACTATCCTGGCCCATCACTTTAATAGGCCATTTGGTCCTTCCCATACTGATTTCCTGTTGTCTCGGAGGTGTTTTCACATATACAGCTACAGTGAACCCAACTCCTGCCTGTCCATGAGATCCACGTCAAGAATTTCCTTTTGAGCAAGCGGTTGTACTCATCACCTGCGGTGGCCTAATCTTCCAGGAGCCTAGTCTGATGAGCACGTCTAGCTGCAAGGGAGGCTGCAAGGTCTGGCTACTCCTCGGTGACGGTTGTAAGCTCAGCTGCAAACACTGCGTGCAAGTAGAGGGAAAGGGCCTTTGAGGACGGCTATCATTCTTTCATAAGAATCTCAGTCTCGCATGTCAAACCTCAGTGGATTTACAACCTTGTTCAGTTATCTTGCCCTCTCTAAATCGGTTAATGGCCACAGTGCTCTGCTGGCTACCCGGAGAACGGAGTGACAGGCCTTGAATTTTTATTTTACCTCATTCGTATTATTTTCATCTCCTTTGAAACTTCTCACTCCACTTAATCCCCAGGCCTGCCTTGGTTTGCCTCGTAGCCAGCAGGATGGCCTCCTACCTGGTCACCCTGTCCCCACTCTCAGCCTATCAAGGACATCCTTCACACTACCAGGAGAGTGATTTTTCTAAAATGCAAATCTGATCATCATTTTACTTCCTTTTTATAACCCTTCAGTGATTTCCCATGGCAAACATCCAAATTGCTTTGCAGAGCACAAAAGGCCCTCTGCGGTTTAGTCCCTGAGTCTCTCCAGCCTCGTTTCTGACACTTTACTGTTCCCCTCCACAAAATAGATCACACCCACTGCTCCAGCCCTACTGAGCAGTGGCAGGCAGTTTTCCCTCTGTCTCTGTGCCTGTGTTTTTTTGTGTCTGATAAATGCTCACATATCCTTCAAGACTCAAATCTGCTGACCCTTTCCTGTGAGGTGAGTTCCACCCTCCCTCAGGAAGAGCTCACCACTCTTGCCTGGCTGTGAGCTGCTTGCTCCACAGACTCTAGGGAACAGGGTACTTGTACCTTAAGCATGATGATTATCATTGGATGCAAGGACAGAAATCGGTGGGGTCCAAGGCCTTAAGAAGAAGCACACAGTCTCATGACGTAGGTGGATGTGAATCGGGCTCTCCCGTAGTGAATGTAAAACTTCAACAGTGATAAGCACTGATGAAAAGGGAAGAACGGAGATCAGCTCAACACAGGAGAATCTGAACTCTCCAGGGGACACAGCGGTGACTTTCACCGAGGAAATGTGTCTGAGATGAAAGAAGAAAAGCAAACGGAACACTAGAAGGAAAATGAGTTGCCAGTAGTGTGAAGAGTTGGAGAAAATGCTTGTGTTAAGAGGGAACTTGGGACGCATAAGGGATGAGTAAAAACTGGGTTCCATGGGTGTGTGTGTGTGTGTGTGCGCGAGAGAGAGAGAGAGAGAGAGAGAGAGAGAGAGAGAGAGAGACAGAGAGAGAGGAGGAACAGGAGCAGAGGTGTCTGGGTGTGGTCCTTGCACTCCTGGATAGAGGCAAAGTTGGTCGTGGGCTAAAGAAGTACTGGGAGAAACCTTGTTCTGAGAGTTTGCACGGCAAGGCCCTGTGAGTTGGTCTTCCCTCGTTGCAAGGGTCTGAGACAGTCAATTTAAAAAGAAGAAAGGCTTATCTTAGCGTGCAGTTTAAGAAATTTCAGTTCCTGTTTCTTCCAGGTGGTGGTCAGGCAGCCTGGTGAGACCTTTGGCAGAGGAAGTGACACACCTCAGAGCTGCAAGGACAGAGAGGGAGGGGCTGGGGCTAGGGACAACCTCAAGGACCTCGCCTCCTTCCAGGAGGCCCCACCTCTTAAAGGGCCCACAAGCTCCCAGTGGCACTGCAGACTGTCCCCATGACGTTCACCCCCCCACTCCTTGAGAGCCAAACTGCAGCAGGGGTCTTGAGGAAACCTGGTCTGCACCACCTGACTGCGAGTTTTGTGCGTCTGTTCCATTCATATTACTGTATTGTAATCACCTCCCCGTATATCTTTCCTTAGGCTGTGAGCTTCTCAGAGGAATGAAGCAGCATTTGCTTATGATGATTGTTCATCGCTTTGATTTTTGTATTCGCAGCACCTATTCCTGTAACTGTACATAATATTTTCCCAGGAACTGTTTGTGAATGAACGGTTGAAGTGACCTCAAGGAGCGTGCAGTTTCACTCTCACCAGTAACAGAAAAAACCCAGGAAGACAGAACTGGAAAGACAAGTTGAGGCTCCACTGTGGAGCCTTTGAAATCCCTGGCTGAGAAGTTACATTATGACATAAAGTGCAGAGAACCCTCAAGTTTACATTCGCTTTCCAATCCAGCCTTTGTTTCACATAATGCTTCTGTTATTTTTAAAATCATGTAATATTTACCTGAGAGACATTCTCTCCTAAGTAAACTGAAGCCAACCAAGCTACAAGAAAAACACAGAGACTGTGTTATGAAAACCAGCTCTGGCTCAGTGCCACAAAGCCATATGAAATTAGGGTAAATTCACAGGCATATCAATATGGTTGACAGGTATGAAAGAAACCTTGAGGGGCTCTGTGTTTTCATTCACTGGCTGTTCCTCAGTCTGCCCTTTTTCTTCATTGTGCAGTAGAGGCTAGGATTCGGCCACCAAGGCAGGTCTAGAGAGAGGCGCAGACATTTACATAGTCTGCGGCTGCCTTATTTTCACAGCAGGTCTCTGAGCAGATTAATGCTGAAGGTGACGAGCGTTTCTTGGAGTCCCAGTGATAGAACTGCATTTTGAGTTGCTGAATTTAGTCATAGGCACATGAGCAACTTCTATCTATGGCGAAACAAAGCTAAGTCTATAAATGCCCCGTGAAATGCTTGGGATTAAGATTGACTCGTGGAGACCTGGTTTGAACTCAGTTTGTGGACAGTAACGAATAGCACTGTTTTAGTTTCATCAACCCAGACTGAGATGAGAATTTCTTCTGTAATCCTGAAATTGGACACATCGTGTTCTATTGTTTTATTAGAAATCTTTTCTTAAGGGTCCCACACCTGTCCTCCCACACAACGCGTAGATAATTGAGGCCAGAGAATGTTTTTCAGCCCTTTGTGTGCATTGTTTTCTATATACAGTTTATTTGCTCCTTTGTACAGTTGTATAATCCCTATCTTGTGCAAGCAGAGAGGATAGTGGTTGGATAGAATGACCCAGTAGTTTCCTTCTTGTTGATCTTACTATTGAGGATCAGGATTGATCGTCATGCAGCGGGTAGTCCAATCATATTGATTTTAATGACTGGCTATATAAGAATAACTGGATCCAGCTGCAGACTGCAAGGTTAAGCCTAGATCTGATGGTTTTCTCATACCTGAAGTCCAAAGGTAGCCAAGCAAAATGCAGGTTTTACAACTGCTCAAGTTTGCATTAGGAATCAGACTCCTTGAATCTGTCTCTTTCCTTAGCTACTTAATAGTTGTCTAACCTGGGCTTGTTAGGGCGTTGCTATTTCACCTGATGAGTAAAAGGGTTGGGGAACATGTTACTCACTGTGTAGGATTCTTGGAAATACTAAAATTGGTGTTATCAGTAAATGCTCAGAACCTGATCTGGCACACAGTGGACACTAAATAATTTCTAGCTACTATTATTAGTTTAGCAAGATGCTTAAAAGATGGGCTTTATAGAGACAAGGATAGATTTGTGAAGACAAGGTCAGTGGAACTTTGGAAAAATGTGAAGACTTTTAGACTTTTTAGTGAAGCATTAAATGCACATCATCTGATTGACCTTTAAACTGAATTATTTTAGAGTCTGCATTCTATAAATATTCTCTAAGAGTTTTCAGAGCATCAAAAAAAAATCTCAGAGAAGCTGAAGATATAAGTGTCATTTAGCACAGATGAAAGATTTCTGATGATTCAATCCAGGGAAGAGAAAGCCAAAGGAAAAATTTACCAGGTTGGATTTGCAAATAGGCTTGCTGACATATTTAATAGTATTGAGTGCCTACGTGCCAATGGCCTCATTTGCCTCCATTTGGTTATTTGATCACATGAAATTCCTTAATCAACAAACTTTGTGCAGTCCTTAATAAAACTCCATGAAATGGTCTGCAGCTTTTGCATTGCTGACCTGAGGCTCAAAGCAGTAATATGGCCGCTCAAGCACCATAGTTGCTCGGTGGTTGAATTAACGTTTCAGCCCAGCTGTGATGAACAGGAAAGCCAGGATTTTCAGCCACTATACTATGTTTCCCTCTATATGCTGTTATTTATGTCAACAGTTAGCATCAGTATGACATACTTGGCTTCATGGATCACTTGAACAGCCCTAGGAATTACATAGTCTTTAAGTCTCAGTTTCATTGATAAAGATGTTGATTCTTCATGAGGCTGATTAGTTTGCTCAGGATCATTCAGGTTTTGCCATTGTTAAGGCGGCAGGTTTTTGAATGTAGTCACAGTACACTAAGAGTAGAGGTCCTCACTGGTCTCACCAGCTGCATTCCAGCCATGAGCCTGCTGCCAGCAAACAAAGAGAGATGACAAAGAACTGAGAGGAAAGATTCAGTGGAAAGAGCAAGACTGGCGTGGTGGCGCGTGCCTGTGATCCCAGCACTTGGAGGCTGAGGCAGGAGGGTCAATATGAGTTTGAGACCAGCTTGGGCTACAAAAGGGAGCTCAAGGCCAGCCTGAACTGCATAGCCAGACCCTGTCTCAAAAGGACAAAACGAAACACAAAGGAAAGAGCCAGAATCCCAGATTTGTGGAAAAAGGTAGAGCTCTGCCACTGCACAATCTGTCCTCACTTGGGCAAAGCCTGGCTTGGCTGCCTCTCCCAGTCGAATGACCAAGTTGTTCTTTGTTCTTTACGAGTGATGTCAGAATTATAAGAAAAATATGGAAGATGGGACTACCTCAGAACAGTCTCCTTGTGTGAATGCTGACGTACTGCCGTGTCAGGAAGAAGTGCGGTCCCCTGAAGTTTGTACAGCATGGTATTTATTTTACTTCTTATTATGATATATTTCAAGTAAGCATCATTACAGTCAACGCATTCAGCTTTGGGAGAAAACATGGCCCATAAGTCCAAGACATGCTACAGAAACTCACTTTCAACAGAACAGGAGGCTCCAAAGTTGATATCAGTTTGGTTTGAATTACTAGCAAATCATTATCATCTATCTGGGAAATTGCCAGTGAAATGACAGCCAGAGTTAGGACCTGCCCGCAATCACTGCTACCCCCGCAATGTCTTTATACATCCCTCTCAAGATAATTAAGATATTTATATCTATAAAACGGAAAAGTGCCTATCTTCATCTATTTTATCTGTAATGTCTACTCAGTATCCAGACATTTTAACAGGCCAAGTATGAGATCAGGATCTTGGAAAAAAAAATAGCACTTTAATAAATCTCTCCGGCCGTCTTCTATCCCTTCTGCATGCACTTACAGTAAAAATCACCATTAAGAAATACCTTCAAAACTACTACTTTATGGGTTGGAACTCAGCTTGCTATAAATTCATTCATTCGCCCATTCATTCATCAGTTTTATACTTGGCCAGCTCAGTTCTGAGTGCTGGCCGGGAACTGAAACAAAAGAACCCCGCCCCTCTCCCCCACCAGGACTCGTACCAGGAGTCGGTGTTGTATTTGAGAAATAACAGACACTGTGGACAGGTAAATACAGAGAGTAGGAGATAGCGAAAGGTTCCCTGGAGAAAAGAAAGGAAGTGCTTTAGTTTAGGAATTCCTCCAACATCTCACGTGCTCGCAGTTGGGGATTTGCCAAGGGGTCTGTGCCATGGATTGCGCCGTTAGTCCATAAATGTGCTGATACTGACAGCAGCGGTGGCAGGAGGGGAAGCCTGGTTGGAGGAGGCATTCTCTGGGCGTGGCCTGGAGGAGGGGCTCTCTGGGTGTGGCCTGGAGGAGGCGTTCTCTGGGCGTGGCCTGGAGGAGGGGTTCACTGGGCGTGGCCCGGCAGGCCTATCCCCCTCCTCCTCCCTTGATCACTCTTTGGTCCCCAACACCATCTCAGGCATGGACTGTTTCTCCTCTGCCAGAGCAAGGTTCACTCTTCATGCTCTAGAAATACTGAGTCCCGATTACTTTCTTCTACCTAGTACCCATTTACAATTTCATCTCCAGCCAGTAGGGAACTGCAAATCTTAGCAATTTTTCCATATTTTTGGCTCAGGGTAACAAAATACCCCTGATCTGTGTAGTGAATTTTACCAATTGTGAACAAAATATATGGCGAATATTTAAGTGAAAAGCAAAACAAAAGTACTTACGATAGTAAAAACACATTGCCAAAGATAATATGTGTGTTCAAAGGGCAGGGAAAGTTTTTGAGAAGGGTTAGTGGCAGCGCATCTTTTACTGTAATCAGCTGTTAAATGTAAACATGCGCTGTGGTGTTTGATCTCCCCTCACTCATCAAACGTTTCTAGCGATTTCTGTCCCATACAAGCAGCACAGCTCGTCCTCGCCTGTGTCCCTCCCGAAAGTCACAATGACCAGAAATGGCAACACATGGGGGTGAGGAAGCCGTTGGGAGGGGTCCACCACGGCTCGGCTGAAGACACGTGCGGAAGACAAGTGCACAGCTGACCTGGAAAGCAGCCAGAGGTGCGAGACGAGCAAGCTTGCTGTGCGGAGAATTTTGAAGGACATTCCTGACAGTGTGTGTGCTGTAAATGCAAACCTTTACTGTGTTTTGTGGTCTTGCCTGGCTTCTGTTGTGCGAGAGATGTGCTACAGTTTGGGTATGGCTAGGGTGCTTTCCTCAAGGGAGCGGGTATGGAGAGCGTGGTCCTCAGACCGGAAGTATTGAGAGTGGATGGGCCTTTAAGAGGTGGAGCTTACTGGGAGGTCAAGACTGGCTCCGCCTCTCTGGCTTTCTCTTTCGCAGTGGGATCAGGACTTTTGCACAAGAGCATGGTTGAATGGCTGAGATCAACCATACCATGCGCTTCAGCCTGTAGCGTGGTGATTTACCTTAACTTCCCTTCTACACGTTCCAAGATCAGGTATTTAGTCCTAGGAACCCTGCTGAGATAGGAGCTTCTCTCTCCAGTCCACACAGTTGACAGGCACTTTTAATCAACCAGTTTGTCTTCTGGTCAACTTATTTATAGTATTCCAAAAGACTATTTGTAGTCCCCTCCCTCCCACCGTACCATTTGTTTAAAGTTCAGGATGTGATAGTCTAAATAATACTGGAATGTGGATAGAGCTACAAGGGGTTAGCGACTTGGAGACAGGTTCTCTGCACGTGTGCCTAAGTTCTGTCCCATAGACCCCCAGCCCCACAGTCATGGTGGTGCCTGGTGGTGCCTGGAAGCAGTCCTGATCACACCCTGGGAGTTGGGCGTGGGACGCCAGGACAGAGCTGAGCCACAGGGAGTCTGAGATCCAGCTGCTCACCTCCCCTCAGTTCTCTGGGTAGAGTGCTGCAGTCTTCTGCCTTGAAATGATTCTCTAAGGCTTTTGGGTGTGCTTCTGACACTAGTAAATCCATTTTTGTATAATTGTTCAAAAGAAGCTAATGTAAAAGACCCCTTGACCTTAACTCTCTGCAAAATACTCTCCCTCTCTTCGAACACACTTGTTCCATTGTCCTTGGTACTTTTGAAGCCATTCTGCAAGTTCTTTTTTATGAGGAACTTCAGTTGTGTTATTGTGGCTGCCTCTTTGTTCCCCGCTGGTACCAAGCATGTACTTTTTGGGTCTTTTTGATTTGGGGGAGGAGTGAGAAGGTGCATGGGGCAGAGCTAGGGACCAGGTCTGAGGGCACGTGGTTCGTGCGTTCCCTTTCGTTGGCACTCGGAGCAGCAGCCACCTTGTTGAGATCATGTCGGGTAAAGATGCTCATGAAGGAGGCTTCCAGAGTTGCTTCACAGGGCCAGGAATGCTGGGGTGAGTGTGGCCAAAGCCAAGGGGAATGTTGCAAGGAGGCTTCATAGAACTGTGTCTTTGCACTGTACCTAAAAATAAACTCTAAGCACACGATCAGCCCTGGTACTAGGTAGGCTGTCTGTCCATCCTGGTCTTCTTTCCTTAGGCCTTTCCCACGTTTCACTAACCATCTCCTCCAGGGCCTAAGAGCCAGTTGGACCCACAGACCATGCCACATGTTGTAAATGTTCATGACAGAACGTCCTTCTGGCAACACATCCTGCCTAGTTACAATGGCCATGGAAAAGCATCCTCATACCTGCTTTGGGGAACCTTTGGGGTGGATGGGAGTAGCCTGGCCCCAAGCCCGTGCCCCCCCACCCCAGGGCAGGAGCGTATTTGGCCATAGAGATATTGTGCCATTTATAAAGTAAATTGATTTAAGTAGATGACATCTGAGGAGAATGTCTTTCTCTGTGCCATTTACAACAGAAGCTATTTGCTTCCTAGGCTTCTTGGAGGAGGTGTGTGGAGGGGCAAGGTGCCTTATCTATTTCAGTCCAGAATGTAGGCAAACACATGCAGGGGGACATATCAGATCACAAGGGAACAGGACAGTGGCCAGGGATTGCTCCTATAGGCTTAAGTGGCCTTCAGTGTGGGTCCATGACTAGTGAAGAAAAAGTATGTGGAGCAAAGTACAGAGCTCTCAACACACAGACAGGCCACTTCTCCGTGCCCTTCTAAGGTGGCCTTGCTTACACCCAACTGGAGAAAGCTTTCATTCCCATTTCGTACTGTGAACTCCTCTGGGGATCCTCTTTCTAGTGCTTTTTACCAGCTCCTATCTGAGCACTCTGGCAAGGAAGATCACCTGTGGCCTAACTCCAGGCGGGTGAAGCCTCGGTCTTCCAGACGCTCACCTTGCCTCTTGTGCGCCCACCATAGACGTTGCCACTTACCACAGACACCCTCGCAACCATTGGGAATCTATTACTGCAGTGATTTTTTAAAAAACACCCTTGTGACTGAATGGAACAGTCTTTATAGTTTATCCTAGAACAACTGTTTCATGGGAGCCTGGGTGAGGAGCTTCTGTCTACAGAAGAGCTGGGCACACTGCTACCTCAAGGATTGTGTGGACCAGAGGGGTATAAAGAGAAGAGAAAAGAGATCCCTTAGCAACGTGGGATTATGCAAGGCGTTCCATGTGACAGCCGAAGAAAGCTTTGGAAGCCTGGCCTTATGGAAATGATGTGTATAAGACAGGATGGAGAAAGACTATACGGGGCTAGGTTTAGGAAGATGTTTAAAAGATAATGAGGATTTTGACACAGGGAAATTGTAGGAGTTGCAGAAAAATCAAAGCTTTGAACAGCAGGAGCTGTATCTAGACTCTTTTCACTAGGTGAAGAATTCGAGTGGTGCAAAATTAGAAGAGATGATCGGGAGAAGGTAAAAATGAAGTCGACTGCATAGATTTGAAGACCAGTTTAGGGTGTTTGTTTTTAATGTGGTAAATTATGGAGAGAACCGGCTTTTTAAAACACTGCAGTAGTATCACCAGAGTCAAACGACATGGTTTAAATAAAGTTCATCTCAAATGGGCCACTCTGTTTATGAAGATTTTTATCTATATGTGCACATAAATATGTACATATAAATTTGCACAGCCAAAGAAAAAGGTTGTATATTATGGCATAAAATTATATTTTTTGGCTCTGACTCAGTAGTCATAAAATCTAAGTATTTCCAAGCATAAGAAAGATGGAAAACACTGTTTATAACATCTTAAGTAATTGCACAGAATCCAGTCCTATGGCGCTTGTGCATAAGTAGCTGAGATTGAATTTTAGGTGAGTTTTTCATACATTTCAGCATTAACTTTGGGCACAGAAAGAGACCGTATATCTAGTAGGTAACTTCCTGTTGAACTTTCAGTCCCGACCACTTGACAATGAAATGTTCATATCTGCATTTAAATACAACTTAAGAAGGGCTGGAACTTTCTGCTATGACTGTTGCCTAGTAAAACAAACTTTCCAAACTCACCCCGAGGGGAGAAAAGTGCAATATATATGTATAAGTTTTAGATTCCAAGCAAAGGAGCATAACTAGAAATCACACAGGAGTCCCTCAAGGAACTAGTGACATTTGATTCGCCCATGAATACATGATGATTGTACTTTGAATGCTGGGTAATGTCTCTACCAATAAAAGTTAATGTGAGCTAAGCTGTTTATCTAAGGCAGAAGAGTTGGTGTCGTGCAGACTGTTGAACATTGGAAAGGAGGATGTTATTGAATGGTCTAAGGAAGAAAGCGCATATTATTTGTTAACTTTTAGTTCTTTGTGGGTCAAATTTCACTTATTTGCTCTTCCCAGCATGGAGACTAAGCAAGGCTGTGATGGCCCCTCAGAAAGCACCTAGAGGAGTCCATCTCAGCTGCACTGTAAAGACTCTGTCTAGTTTAAAAAGTAAATTAAAATATCAAAAGTGATCAGTCTAGTCAGTACATCCACATCTGGCTGGTGAGATAGCTCAGTGACTAAGTGTTTACTTTGACAAGTGAAGGGACTGGGCTTGAATCTCTGGCACCACAGACAGTGCCAGCCCTGGCCCTGGGCACACTGAGCTGGTGACTGAGTCTGACCATGGTAGCACGCACCTGTAACCCCAGGATGGGGGAGGCTGAAAATGGGAGGATCACTGCAAGTCTGAGGTGCATAGTAAGACCCTGTATGAGCACCAACAACAATAACAAAACCCCTTTGTCACCAATTTAAATGTATTTCTCTGTTCCAGGTGAATGGTAAGCAAGGAGTTAGATGGAAAGCGAATTCTAAAATGACTTCCGTGGTGCAGGTCTGTAGGACGCAGCGACGCCCGTCCTGGTGGGGGTGGCTGCAGGGGCATCACCCACCTCAATGCTCCCTCCCCTTTCGTCCTTTCCCTTCCTCTGTCATCTTGGACCCTTTCCCATCTGCAGAAGACCTAGCTCTCTGTATCCTAGTCCGTACCTTTTATTTGGCTCTTTACTTATAACGTGGGGTTCTCACAGAGGAGAAACCATGGGCTGCGTAAGCTGTGGGTCTGGTTTATGTCACTTAACACCGTGGTGGTCTCAGAGGTGCACCCATTTTCCTACGGATGATTCAAAACTTACTTGATGGCAAAGCTGTACTCCAGTGTGTGTAAAATCAGGCACCTTTTAACCCATTTATCTGCTGATGGGCATGTGGGCTGTTTCCAAGGTTTAGTTGAAATGAACCACGTAAAGAGCCGCTGTTAAATCACGGACACATGTGCAGGTCTTAGCGTAAGCGCGTGATTAGACACAGTCAGCTGTTGGCCACGAAGGATTTTTCTAGTGTTCCCTACTTTAGAGCACTAGTTTGGCACGTGCCAGGATCTCACCCGAAGTTTGCCAGGCTGCAGGCAGGGAAGCAGTGCTACTTCTGGTGGATGAGGGCAGAACACCAGGCTAAGCGCCCCCTGTCTCCTTGGGCTGTTCTCCTGTTCACCTGGAAACAGGAGAGCTGAGGTCATCCGGGGGGCTACAAAGGGAAATTTTGTTTCTGAAAACCACTCCTGATCAATGAGATCTTTTAAAATTCTGTACAGCCCAGAGGTTTTCTTCTGCCGTAATATCCAGTTCCTAAAGTAAATCCATCAAGGTCTTCTGCACCGCTGTCATCTCAGTTCACCCTGAAATAAATAATGGGAGGAATTAGGTATAGGATCACTTCTTTTAAGGAAGAATACAGAGACATGTGTGTGTGTGTGTGTGTGTGTGTGTGTG